>AYEL01070311.1:0-68250 GCA_000484575.1 Olivierus martensii
TTTTTTTTTGCTTAGTGCTGAATTGTTTTGTCTCTCACTAATTTTTATGCATACAGTAACAAAAAATAAAATAAGAAAAGTTAATGATAGACACCAATCAAGTTCTTGACATGCAGATAGTTCAAGACTACAAACAATCCCATGACAAGACATGAATGTAATATAAGATAGAAGTAGCCCTTTACATTTTATTATTCATTGCAAAAATCCAAGCTTTTGAGACTTTTTTGTGTGTTATTCATTTATAGTATCCCTTAATTGGCAACATTTTATCATCATTAATGTTTCACTTAAATCTATGGAATAATTTAACAGCTCTATTAAGTGAAAACAAAATTTTTTATCTTTATTTCTGAAGGAAAAAAATTTTGTTTTCACTTAATAGAGCTGTTAAATTATTCCATTAATTACAACTATAAAGTGCTTCCCGAAAAAATAAAAATTAAATAACGATTAACAATTGAGCTAACGAATCACATGATGCGATAACGAGCTGTTTTACAGAGTTCTATTTTGTCGAAAGTTCACATGTCTTGGTTAACGACTCCTGATTATTGTTTTCTTACAGTCACTCGTCGTTAACTAAGTACGTCGTTATCCGAGGCCGTCGTTAACCGAGGCACCACTGTATATCAAAATCTTCGTGAATATATTTTAGTAACATTGATATATATTTAATTTAATTCTGATCTTTCAATCAAAATATTCCGAGTGTTTTCGAGCATCCGTACACCCTTTTTTCTCAGAAATGCGATGAGATAGGAAGTAGAGGAAAAAATTTTGATTACCAAAGTATATCTTACGAATGGGCATGATAAAAATTTTGTGCGCCCATCGGAAGTAGGGGCACGGGGTCAACTATGAAATCTCCAATGTATCGGAAGTAGGGGCACAAGGGGTCAACTATGAAATCTCCAATGGAAATCAATGACGATTTTAGCATAATTGGATAGAACTGGGAAAAACAAACAACTTTTATTTTGAAAGTTTTTTAATATCACTTACTGATTGTGAGATATCACAAAATATATGCCGCCGAGTGTATCGCCGATTGGGTTATTCAAGCAGTAAGAACAATAAAAATCAGACAGAGGGTATCTGTGTACATTGCCAAATATTATTGAAGCAGCAAAAAGCTGTACTATGAAGATTTCAGGCGAATTCTGATACTCGGTAGTAGCACTCGCAGGTGTGACAAGTCTCGCCATCACAGTTCAGCATGGAGCCATACTCAAGAACAAGGGTTTCTGGACTTGTTTCAGCCTTTATGAGCACCATGATGTACACAGATGCCCTCTGTCAGATTCTTCCTTTTATTATAGAAAGTACACAGTGCCCTCTGTCAGTTCATTCCTTTTATTATGCTTGAATAATCCAATTGGCAGTACATCTGGCGGCATCTTTTTTTGTGATATCTCACAATCCATGAGTGATATTAAAAAACTTTCAAAACAAAAGTTGTTTGTTTTTCCCAGTTCTATCCAATTATGCCAAAATCGTCATAGATTTTTATTGGAGATTTCATATTTGACTGCTTGTTCCCCTACTTCCGAGTCAGCCGGATGGCCGCGTGGTAAAGCTTTGGTTTACCACCCTGTAGGATCCGGGTTCAAATCCGGGTCCCACACCTCCAGTTTTTTAGGAGGGGCCCGGGCCCGGCCCGTTGAACCCCATCCTTCAACCATCCGGTTGACCCCATTACGGGTGTTGGCCAGCCTGTGATGGGCTCTACAAGTGGCCGCCGCCAGATACAGTATATCCCATGAGGATATGGCGGCGTAAACTAATTAACCTAACCCTACTTTCGATGGACCCACAAAATTTTTATCATGCCCATTCGATTCTTCAGGTATACTTTGGTAATAAAAATTTTTCCGCTATTTACTATCTCATCGCGTTTCTGAGAAGAAAGGGTGGCACGGGTGCTCGAAAACACCCGGTATATATATATATTTTTTATATTAGTAAATATTTCTATTTCCAACAAAATGTATTAATCATTGAGATGAAGAAATTATGAAAATTCACTCGATCACCTTTTCTCTAAGTTTGGCAACTTTCTGACTTAGTCAAATATATCAAAGAATTCCTATTGTATAAATCTGCCAACAAATAAATATTTAAAATATTAGACATTTATTAAATTAATAAATAAATCCATGTTATAAATTTTTTCTGTTTAAAGGAGAGGGTTCATCTTATCAGTATCTTTCAGTGTTTCTGTTTTCCTGTTTAGTAAATTTCGTAGCTCCGCTATCTGAATAAAATTAGTAGTTCCTGCTATTCATTTTTAAAATGCTATAAACACTTTCAGCATATAAGATATCTACAACAAATACTGGAAAGGACAGTAAAGGCTGGGTCTCACAGGCGTAAAACGCGACGTCAGTACGCTGACGTAAATGCGTCGCTCACGAAACGTCGAGCGTACTGATGTTCAGATCGAAAGCGTACGTCGCGACGTAAATAAACGACATCGTTTAGCTATTGGCTAATTACTGTGATATCATTTGAAGTTAGTTGATTCAACATGGATTGCTCATCATCATCATCGAACATTTTTTTTATGGTAAAGGAATCGATATTTTCTCATTTCTTCCAGAAATGCTTCATTATTGAACGCTTATAAGTATCTTCTCTACTTGCCACATTGAATTACGAAATAAAACAATCACTCTTCTGATTGGACGAATGGCGAACGTACTCTTTCCGAAGCGCATAAAGTTGAAGAAAAGTCGTCTCCGGCGTAACGACGCAGCGTCTAGCAATATACAGGAAGTGACATCATCACCGTCGATACGCCGACGTATTTACTTGGCGTTTTACGCCTGTGAGACTCAGCCTTAAGAAAATTTGTGCGTAAGAAATTCTGATTTTAAAGTAAGATTTAGTAATTGTCAAGTGTAAAACAATGATGTTAGGAAAGTTTTTCACCTATCAACTTCGCCACCGGTGTGAAGTTGGCCCTCACTTTTGAATTTTTAAATTTTTTCTTTTGCACTCGTTTGCACTTCGTTAGCACCTTTTCACTTTTAATATTTTCGTTTGCACCCCCACCGTTTGGCCCCCAGAGCTAATAACCTTATACTTTTATAGTCCATTTAGCAGCATATTATTTTGCAATTGTAATAGCAACGAAGAAACGAAATTTAATACATTTATACAGTAGTTCTTAATTTTTGTGAGGTGTATATATAATGGTAGTTTCTTGATTTATTCAACAATTTATTAAATTTTTAAATTATAAAGTGTAGTGCTTAAAATTATATATAATCGTATATAATCGCATATACGATTAATAAATGTGATATAATATATACAATGGACAAATCACCGGCATATGGATGTAAACGAAATTATGAATATCGGTATAACAGGTCCAGTATGATCTCTGTGATCAACTCAAATAGTATTTTAATTATGTAGTTATGTTATGTATGTAAGAAACAAATTATAATTATGTTATATTAAAATTATGTAAAATTTTGTATCAGAAATTTCACTTTAAGATGATTCATATATAATATGGTAGAAAGTTGTTATCAGTTGCACCGTAGACGAATTAAAAGGTTAAAGGCTGGGTCTCACAGGCGTAAAATGCGACGTCAATACGCTGACGTAAATGCGTCGCGCACAAAACGTCGAGCGTACCGATGTTCAGACCGAAAGCGTACGACGCGTCGTAAATAAACGACGACGTTTAGCTATTGGCTAATTAGTGTGACATCATCTGAAGTTAGCTGATTCAAATGGATAGGTCATCATAATCGGATATTTTTTATCGTAAAGAAATCGATATTTTCTCATTTCTTCCAGAAATGTTTCATTATTGAACGCTCACATGGCATCTTCTCAACTCGCCATATTGAATTACGAAATAAAACAACCTCTCTTATGATTGGACGAATGGCCAACGTACTCTTGGTGCAGCGCATAAAGTGGAAGAAAAGTACGACGCAGCGTCTAGCAATATACAGGAAGTGACATCATCAGCGTAGATACCCGACGTATTTACGTCGCGTTTTACGCCTGTGAGACCCAGCCTTAACGGTTTTTGTTTTCCTGACGTCAGATAGATGTCACATATTCGCACATTTTTTATGATGATGTGGTTTCCATGAAAGATGGCGTTCTTCTGTGTAACAAGTTTGTTAACTCGTCTACATTTATAGTTTAGTTAATAAATCCACTATTTCCTGTCATAATAACTGAGATAACAAAATTTATGATTCTCTAATTTTGATATAATTAATTATTCGTTATATACTATACTAGAATAAAAATTTCTTTATGGGAGCAAAAGACACGCGTGAGAAGTTAAAAAAAAAGTAAATAAGACAAAAAAGAGTATCGATCTTTACATGTTTTCCTTGGAAATTTTTAGATATTTTCTCTTATGAATGTTTAGTTTATGCAAATTATTTTGATCCTGATGATTTTTAAAAGTACAACTGAAATACTTTTACGCTTAAGTAATTGAAAAACTCCGCAACAACATTTTTTTGTTAACAGATGACGCAACTTTCCATTCTGTAATCATACGAAGCATGTCCTTCCACAGGCATCACTACGTAGGAGTCAATCGAACTGTGGAAGAGAGGGATTTGCTATTTAGAGGGGAGCTTTAGAAAATATATTTTTCTAAAGAACAAATATGTATATAGGTTTCTTATTTCATTTTAAAGTGTAATATCGATTTAGAGAATATTGGGTACTCCGAATCGGATAAAGTTAGAAAAAACTGTTTCATACACGGCGGGTTTAAACAGATTTCAATCGCCCCATAGTAATCTCCCTGAATGGAAAAGGGCACAAAAATGCAAAGAAAAAACATATTGCAAACTCTGCAGTGTTGTTTCTTACAGAATTTTGTTAATAATAATTTGATTTAATTTTAAATAAAATATATATTAAATCTTCTTTAATATATTTTATTAACATTGAAATACACAGTAGAGTCTCTCTAATCCGACAAGTATTGGACCGAAACTTGTCAGATTTCAGAAATTTGTCGGATTACTGGATGCTCAATGAAAAAAATGAAATTAGATAAACGAATGCGTTTAATTTATTAAGACTTTCCTGTCACTAGTCTTGCTGTTCAAAATCTTCCAAAAATCCCTCAATTCTATCCGGTTTGTAGCATTATGTAAAAATAAACAACAAACCACAGATATAGTTTAAAAATACTATTTTACAGTAAACAGTGTACTGAGCTTTAAAATAGTCCGACTATAATGCCTGTGCAATGAACGAATAGCGACAGGCAATTTGTTTAGATCAGTGTCTCTCTCTCTCTCTCTCTCTTATACATCGACAAGTTGTAACATGAAAATTTTACATAGACAGTTTGACAGTTCGCAGAGTGTCGGACTATAGAGACTCAACTATATTTAATTGAGTTCTGATCTTTCGATAAAAAAAATATTTTAAAATATTACATATCATTGTTTTTATTTCCAACAAAGAAGTATTAATTTTTGAGATAGAAAAATATATTGGATCACTCTCTTTAAATTCGGCAATCATCTGGCTTAGTCAAATAATATCAAAAGAATTCATTCTATAGATATTTATTAAATAAAACCCGTATTATAAAATTTTCCCTTTAATGAAAAAGGTTTATCTTATCAGTATATATTTATATTTTTCTGTTATTTAGTAAAATTCCATAGTTTCATTTTTTGTAAAAAATCTGTAGTTCCTGCTATTCATCTTTAAAATGCTATAAATTCTTTTTGCATATGTCTGCAACAAATACGCACAAATTTCCTTATTGTCTTATCCAATAAGATGTTGTGATTTTAAGGTGGTGTGAATTTTAAAGTGTCTGGATGCGGATTCTGGGAATGAGTTTCCAGATATAGTAACCAAGTCTGCAGTTAATTTCAATAACTCAGCTGTCTCACCTTCTATTAGTGGTTTCCAAACTTTTTGCATCTGTGCTCCCCTTTTTTCATAAAAAATTGGTATTTAAAGATTTTATAATTGTCAAGCGCAAATTATGAACGTTAATATTTTTAACATCAGCATTAGCTTTATATTTTCTGTCAAATATGATTTGTTCAAGGATGTTTTATACATGGATAGACTGCTCAATACTAGCAACAAATGAAGCCACGAAATTGGTGGGGTTACATGATATAATAGTGCATATTCGGGTACTACACCCTTTTTGTTAATTATTTGGATCTGGTCATCCTATTTACTAATATAAGTGGGACTATATATGGCCACCAAAACTAAGTCAATTTGCTATATCATTTTACGACATTGATTTACGACATTGCTACATTGGTTTACCCCACCAGTTGGACAGCTTCACTTGTTTCTAGTATTGAGCAGTCTATCCATGCATCCTTAGATTTGTTAAATAACGTCTGCGATGGATATTTAAATATTTTATTTAATTGGATTTCCTAAATCAGCAATTTTTAAAACAGTAAAAAATGAGTGAAGAGTACAAAATCGTTATTTTACCTGTGTAGGATAAGACTGATATATTTATAAAAATAACACGGATGAAGTTAGAACATAAGATATAGTTTAAAATACAGTTAGGAAACATAGAATGTAGTTTTTTAGGGTGCATTACTGTTTTCTAATAACAGTATAATAATAATAATAATTAATACAGTAATAATATACATCAAATGACAAATATTTTTATAGAATTAAGACAAAAACTTAGGCATAAATTTAGATTCGTAAGTTTGCTAGCTTATCCCCACCATAATCTTGATAGATGCCTTTTATATTGATATATCAGATCGTCCCAAACATAATGCCGTTTTAGTATGGTACTTGTTTAGACACGTCTCAGCTTGCCTAAACAAGTAGCATTTAAAAATGGCATTACTTTTATAATATCAGATCGTCCCAAAACTTATTTAATATGAAAAGCTTATCATTCGTAAGCAATGATTATGGTTTAAATAAGAATAAAAAATTTTTTACGGATTTTAAATTGTTTACAATTGTAGTCTTTGAAATTAATAATCAGAATTATAAATAATTATGTTAATTTTCATATGTAAATTGTGCAAATTTTCACCGAAACGATTATTATAAAATTTATTACGATCTAATTCTTTGAAGTTTCATTCCTGTGCAAAAAACAGAACAACACTATCCAAAAATAAAGTATTTCAGGCTTTTTATACATTATATATTATTATAAAGATTTTTAGAGGAAATATTTCTGTTTAGTTTACACGATGAAATTATATTTTTATAGAAGGACACGCATCTATTACTCAAATTATATCTGAATTAATCGACCGGATGGCCGCGTAGTAAAGGTATGCTTACCATCCTGGAGACCTGGTTCAAATCCGGGTCCCACACCTCCAGTTTTTCAGGAGGAGTCCGGGCCGGGCCCATTGAACCCATCCTTCAACTATTCGATTGATCCCATCATGGGTGTTGGCCAGCCTGTAATGGGCTCTATAACTGGCAGTCGCCAGATACAGAATATCACTAGTGCGATATGGGGACTTAATTAACCTTACCTAACCTAACCTTAGGTTAGTTGAAGCAACTAATTTAACAAATACTTGAAGAAAGATACTGGATATGAAGAAAAATTTTATGGCATTATTGAAGAAAGAGCGTTCGCTCTCAATGTCCCAATTTTTCTTGTGGAATCAGTCTATCGCTATTCACATGAGATTTCTATACATCAAGTAAGAAAATGACTCGTTTCTTTTTAAATATATGTTTGCACTTCCATATTGATAATGTTTTCCGTTCCAATATAATAATGGCTTCTATACCAATATTTGCATCCAGTCGCTACGTTCAGCGATAAACAACTACAGAAAATACTTCTGATCTCAACACCTCTAACCTCATCTTATTACTATTTTTTGATTAGGAAGGTTGGCCTGATTTCTCACATAGAAATGCTTTATATAGTTATCTCTTTTGGAAGTCCTGGTTCGATTTCAAGCGCAATCCTTGGAGAAACATATTCATACGTTTGAATTCTTCTGTCGAACCGCATCATTACATTTTGACTTGTCTAACTTCTCCACAAAATGTAGCATTTTCTAATACGGCCTGAATTCATTCTGTTGCTGAGCAACAAGGTAAATTCAGGCCGTATTAAGCAGTATTATAACTATATATATATTTCGTAATAAATGGCATTTAACAAGAAATCTGAAGAGTCATGATAGATATAAATTTAATATTGACGTACCTATTGTTATATCTTTCCATATTATTATACATGAATAATAAATGGAAACAATATATTTTATACGAATATCTACATTTTTGCTAGAATACGAATTATCAAAATATCTACATCAGTCGTGGATTTTAAAGGTATTTATAAAAATGACTTCTACAGTAGTTACAATGTTAACAGAAATGTTCACAACAATTTTTATACAGTACTTTTTACTCAACATTTACCATTTTTATACTTCAAAGAAAATAGTAGTAAAAAAATGTATCAAATATATCGTAACCCAACTTATTTTATTATAATGTTTCATTTCTGATGCATTTAAATATTAAAAATACGATATTTACGTATTAATAATAATGTTCAAGAAAACGGGAGAGTTTTTTTACCAACTTTCTTACAAAAAGTTGCTGAAATACTAGATATACAATAATTGTCCGATGTTGCAATGCGAAATACCAATCCAAAACAGACTGTTACATGTTGTCAGATACTTGCTCTATTTATCGTCATCTATTGGATGATTTCATCATCCAAAAGAGATTCGCGACGCAATATGGCCTATGAATACAAAAAATGTATCAAATATATCGTAACCCAACTTATTTTATTATTATGTTTCATTTCTGATGCATTTAAATATTAAAAATACGATATTTACGTATTAATAATAATGTTCAAGAAAACGGGAGAGTTTTTTTATCAACTTTCTTACAAAAAGTTGCTGAAATACTAGATATACAATAATTTTCCGATATTGCAATGCGAAATACCAATCCAAAACAGACTGTTACATGTTGTCAGATATTTGCTCTATTTATCGTCATCTATTGGATGATTTCATCATCCAAAAGAGATTCGCGACGCAATATGGCCTATGAATATGTAAGACATTTTCAGAGGGTGTTTTTCTTTGTTTTGGTTGACATAATACATAATTGTTGTAATGGAGTACATATTGTTATTTTTTACTAATAAAGTAATGAGCGATTAAAAAGTTTGGAAATTGATTCCTGAAGCTGTGATGGCAAATTAAAATATTTTGGATGCCAAATTTTGTTAATATTAATGAAACAGTTCTATCACTCATAAGATATAATTTATCTGGCTGCGACCACTTATAAAGCTCAACATCCATGATGATGTCAACAGGAAAGTTGTAAGAATAGATTTTAGAAGAGGAATTCAAACAGAAGTCATCTTATAGATTTAAATAAAACTCCTATGGATATGTAAGACATTTTCAGAAAGTGTTTTTTCTTTGTTTTGGTTGACATAATACATAATTGGATGTAATGGAGTACATATTGTTATTTTTTACTAATAAAGTAATGAGCGATTAAAAAGTTTGGAAATTGATTCCTGAAGCTGTGATGGCAAATTAAAATATTTTGGATGCCCAATTTTGTTAATATTAATGAAACAGTTCTATCACTCATAAGATATAATTTATCTGGCTGCGACCACTTATAAAGCTCAACATCCATGATGATGTCAACAGGAAAGTTGTAAGAATAGATTTTAGAAGAGGAATTCGCTCATCCGTTCAATTTCCATCTTGAAGATATTGGATCCAGAAAGAAGGTATCATTCAAGATGTAAGCGAATGCTTAAGGTCATTCCGACTGACTTCAAAATGAGGAAAATCATTTAGGATTCATTCATATTCGTATTACAGGAAACCCTGTGCTAGGTGGGCAGCTTTCGGCGGCTGAGATTATGGCCACCAATCACAGGTTGGCCACCTGACATAATTAGCTACGACAATTTTGTTAATATTAATGAAACAGTTCATCACTCATAAGATATAATTTATCTGGCTGCGACCACTTATAAAGTTCAACATCCATGATGATGTCAACAGGAAAGTTGTAAGAATAGATTTTAGAAGAGGAATTCGCTCATCCGTTCAATTTCCATCTTGAAGATATTGGATCCAGAAAGAAGGTATCATTCAAGATGTAAGCGAATGCTTAAGGTCATTCCGACTGACTTCAAAATGAGGAAAATCATTTAGGATTCATTCATATTCGTATTACAGGAAACCCTGTGCTAGGTGGGCAGCTTTCGGCGGCTGAGATTATGGCCACCAATCACAGGTTGGCCACCTGACATAATTAGCTACGAATTTCTTTATTAAATATCAAAATTTCAAATATGAAGTTTCACATTGTTAATTAAATCTAAGGAAATAAATCACTAATTAATATGTTTTTCCGGGATTTTTCACTTTAGAATCCTCATCTGATAGACGATCTAGAGTCCATTTTTCATTTCTGATCAAAACACCTAGTAGATGTTGCATGCAAGATACCGAAATTAAATATGACTTGCCATGGCCACGGAATACATATGGCCATTTTACACAGTTTAAAAATCCCGCAATATGCTTAGGCGAATATAAAAGTGGCCACGGCTTACAGGTTGGCCACTTAGTTCAGGTGGCCATTATCACAGGTTTTCCTGTACAACATTCCATGGTATTTACAAAACGGTATAAACAGGAAACTAAAAAGTGGCCACGGCTTGCAGGTTGGCCACTTAGTTCAGGTGGCCATTAGCACAGGTTTTCCTGTACAACATTCCATGGTATTTACAAAACGGTATAAACAGGAAACTAATTTCAAGGGTAAAATAAAATTATTCTATTTTACTCTTGAAATATAAACATTAACAGAAAAGAGAAATCTTCACATTTATAGGAACACTTTACTTATATAATCTGTAATATTTATATGAGATTAAAAGTACTGAGTTGTGCTTTGAATAATATTAGATATTTCCAATGCGATTGATGATGCCAGTGCCATTGGTTTGCAATCAGGACACCCTAGTGTGTTCTAAATTGTAAGATATATATATATCAGTCATGTATAATATTTATGCAAGATATTGTCTCAAAAAATGAATATATTTTCTCCGTTACTCTACCCGATATTCTTCAGACATTGGTTTGCTATCAGGACACCCTAGTGTGTTCTAAATTGTATATATATTTCAGTCATGTATAATATTTATCCAAGATATTGTCTCAAAAAATGAATATATTTTCTCCGTTACTCTACCCGATATTCTTCATTTTCAATAAATCCATAATTGATAATTTTCTACGAAAAGATGTATAAAATCGAATAATTTAAAAGTTTCCCCTGGACGATTCATCGTTCTTGATTAACTTCTCATCTTGTAATGTAGATTACTGTGAAAATCATAGTTTTTAATATGATCAGAAATTTATTCATACGATAGATATATGTTTCAAACCATATCTTGCACATGAAGAATGTCATTCTTGTTACAAATATTTTTATGAAAGAGGCTTAATCAGGGCAGTTTTCCAACATTCCATACCCGATAAATAATTAAATCAGTAATATAGAAATATTTGATTAATTTAAATAATTATACTCAGATTATTGAATAATTTATTTCAGATATTAAAGATACTAGTATGAAATGCACTTCAGATATGAATGTCACTTCCGAAACGAGTATTATTATTTTATCTGAAATGATTAATCTGTTTTGTAAAGATGGACAAGTTCTAATGGTTAAAGTGGAAGATTTTTTTGGAAGAAGCAAAATACTCGAAGAATTAATTCAAAAAGCTTTTTCTGAAGGGAACAACAATTTGTATATAGATTTTAATAGAGATATTGTTAACAAAATGTTAGAGTAAGTTATTTTCTTGTAATTTCTTTAATTGCTAAAATTACATTAGAAAATAAATTCAAAATATATATTCCAAATTTAATAAAACAAAATTGATGATTGAATCGATAAGAGTGAAAAGATTTGAGAAGTTTTGATTCGTCTAACTATTAATTTATTTAAATTCATGTTTGTATTTGTTATTAAAAGTTATTAATACAAGTGAATAGTAATAGTATCCAACGATGAAGAAAAACTAGAATGCATATACAGGTGTCTCTCACTGTAGGCGATTAATTGGTTCTATGAAATAATGGCGTAACAGGAAATCGCGTAGAGTGAGTTGAATTTAACATGGGTGAGATAATGATAAGAATTTTTTTAGAAGAATAAAAAAAATGAAAACTTTACACCTGTGAGCAAAAGCAATTTTAATAAAAGAATTTCATTAATACAATGTCATAAACACCTAAACACTACATACTTCTGACAGTCTTCAAGCTGATGATGAATGGATTGGCTCTGGTAAGTCTGATCATAATTTTTTGGCTCTCTTGAAGTCCCTGATATGATAGGCTGATGATTATCAACTTTTTAATAAAACAATCGGGATGATGAATGCATTGACTCTGGTAAGTCTGATCATAATTTTTTTGCTCTCTTGAAGTCCCTGATATGATAGGCTGATGATTATCAACTTTTTAATAAAACAATCACGAATCAACTGATGGGCAGCATTCTTCCGCTCTCTATAAAATTCTTTGTAGCAAGCAAAGAGAAAATTTTGAATTTCTCTCACAACTTTGGCGCTTCTACTCTCTTCAATTAGGATCAGTCACTTTCTTCAATTATTCTTATGGCACTGTCAATGTGTTAAAAAAACTAAATCATTTGTTTTATTGTAAGCTGTTTGATGGTCTCAGTAACAGAGCTCCTGATTTCTGGAATCAGAAATCATCGTCATTCATGTTGTTTTTCATTTCCAGAAGCAATCATTAATTGAGCTCTGATAAGTGGGACTCGAGCAATTCATCCACATTTGTCTCATCTACATGAGAGAATTTTTAAAGTAAATTTTTTTAATTTAAAAAGTTAATCGCGTTATAGCGAAAACACGTAAACTGAGATCGGTCATCATTAATTGAGCTCTGATAAGTGGGACTCAAGCAATTCATCCACATTTGTCTCATCTACATTAGACAATTTTTAAAGGAAATTTTTTTAATTTAAAAAGTTAATCGCGTTATAGCGAAAACACGTAAACTGAGATCGCGTATAATAAGGGATACCTGTATATATTGTGAGGAAGTTAACTTTGACCTATCCTATTTTTATTTTATTATGCACTCTATTTCACATATTAATATGTTAATAAGTATATTTGAAATTTTAGTTTGAAAGATCAGTGTTGCATAGTCTAGAATGATTGGTTCTGGATGTAGCTGTACTATAGACAGTTTATTCAAATATTGTATTAATATTATTTATTTTATTTTTTGGGATGGTGTCCATAAAATTGAGATTTTACTGTAATATAAAAAAGTTAATTAGTAATGTTTTAAAATTGTTTGCATACTGATGTAATGATAGCATACTGCACCCAAAATGTTTGTTCATTTCTGTATTAAAGTTTTTCTATACTGCTGTAAGTGCTTTTATTTATATTAAAAGGTACTCTTCAATACTGATGAATAAATTTTGGAATAAATTAAAAACTTTATATATAATATCAATTAATACTAATGATGTTAAAATAATAAAGGAGCATTTTATGCACATATTAATATGTTTATAAGTATATTTGAAATTTTAGTTTGAAAGATCAGTGTTGCATAGTCTAGAATGATTGGAAATGTAATTCAGCCTAGGATAATTGAAAATATAATAAACAATGAAACATTGTTATGGAAAATGATATCTTACTATTGGTCCATTTATATATATAAAAATATAAATTCATGTGTATTTGCTTAACTTCAGTTTAATATGAAAATTACATGTAGAAAATTTGGGTAGTTGTATTTTTCATCAAAAAGGAAAATATTATATATATTGAGAGGAAAGTGTAACCTATATTCCTTATGTAAGATCAAATGTGTGGGTTTTCCCGACCCGGAAATGGAAAAGTCGAAACAACAGGCATTGAGCCTACGAATGACTTCACTAAATATTGCATGAATAAGGATGACTGGCAGAGGCAATTCAGCAAGTCAGAGAACAACATTGAATATAAATTCAACAGCGTCTTTATTCTTTGTTAAAGAGAGATTTCTATACATCTATACATAAATATTGATTACCGACAAACAGAGAGAGAGATACCTTAAATTTATGTAGATGATGGAGTGCTCTTGAAAGAACTGGTCTTCTTTCTTTTTACATAGTCTTTAGTCTCTTTTAAACAGTCTCTAGTTCAATATAATTGACAACAATGGACACACGAACCAACACTTTTAAGAATGCTTATGTTAGAAGGCTTTTTGACTTCTTTATTATTCCCATAATATAATACGTACAGAACAGAGCATAGATAGGAGGATGAGATGACATTCAAAATTAGTCAACAAACAAAGCCAAGAGCCAGAACCAAAAAGCGTCGACTTTCCTTGCCCTAGCTCTTTTATCCATCTAATCTCTTTCTCACCTTTCTCAGGGATGGCTTCCCAGATGGTTCAGGTATCAAGTCTTAGACTTTGCATTGACACCTGAACAAGCCATCTACAATTTATTACCATGAAAAGAATAACAACAATATCTATTACATCCCGTTATTTCATTACAATATCGTCATCACATTCCTCAACTCCGCGAGAAGGGGGATTGCCGGTCCCCACACGTGACTTATACTTTTATCATGTATCTAGTAATTCTAAAATAGTAATAAAAATCATATTTGACCTCTTTGACAGGAATAAAATGATGGAATGCTTTAGAGTTTATTTTCAACTCTATTATATCTGTAATCTTCAATATCAAGTAAATTTTAGTTTACAGATGTTCAAGTTGTGAATATAATTTATTTGTAAGTTTTATTTGTAATTTAGAAACTTTTCTTACACTTCATCCAAAGGTACTTAAACCACTGCATATATTGCATTATAAGCACATCAAACACGTAGCCTACATATTATATATAACAATCTTCAGTGCATATTGCCATACTGTCATAAACATTTATAACAATTATATATATTACATAATTTAACTACTTGTAATAATTTATAAACAAGATAATATAGGTATCATTAACCTATAAAGAAATTATTTATTTAATTTAAATAAATAAATAAAATTTTATTTTCTTTATTTAAAGAATGTATATAAATTTTTTCAAATTTTATTCTCATATATAGTTAATATTGTAAAGTGTAAATAGTTGGGATAGTATAACTGATTTGAATATTTAGGGTGTTACTCTCTCAACATTGTTTTGTCTCTTAAGCAGCCCCTCTCAATATTACATTCTCTTAAGCAACCCTCTCCATATTACATGACCTCTTAAGTGACCCTCTGTAAGAACTGAGTTTGAAATCTCTGCTGTATTTGTGTAATATATGCCATAATTGGACCAATTATAAAATAGGGCTTTTTGGTGTAAACTCCTCCATCTTTAAATACTATTTATGCAAATTTAAATAACTGTGTAATTTTGTATTATGTTTGTTGCTAGAACATTCTACTATTATAATATTTAAAATTGTCAGAGAGTTTTTGAAAATCTAACATTTGAAAATGAAATGGAATGTTCATATATACAATAGTTCATAACAAGAGTGATCATAATGTGAATTCCTTTATTATGATACAAACTAAAATGCATTATATCATTAATGATAAACTTTAATTTCAACATCTGTAAAAAAGTGAGCAAAGAAAATTTGAAGAATATTTTGTCTTTTATTAAATAACCATCATTCTTAATATAAAGAGTGTTCACATTTCTATTGATGCATTTTTCTCAAAAAGTACAAAAGATTGAGAAAAATGGCAAAATATATTTATTTTGCAGTTTTTTTCTCTCTTCTATATTTTTTGTTTTAAATTAACATGTGTAGAAAAAAATTTTTAATTACAAATCTGTTTGTGTAGCATGTTCCAGAATAATAATGCTACACTTGATACAGTCTATATACTCTATAAGAAACATATACCTTTAAAGCAGGCATAAAATCACAAAAACAGATAAATTTAAAACATTTTCAGTCAGTTTATTGACCCGCTTCAGTAACTTATGAACACAAAAATTAGAACAACATTTCTAATTTTTGTGTTCGTAATTAATCTGTTTTTGTGATTTTATGGCTGCTTTAAAGGCTTGTCTTTTTTATAGAGTATGTTCCAGAATTTTTTTGAAGGATCCAGTTTTACTCTCTTTTTCTAATGCTTTTTACACATTGGCATTTTTTGCTATTACTGATATTTTAAATGATATTCAGGAATAAATATATTTGAAATTAATGCATTGAATAAATTATACAATTTTGAGAGAGTATTTTATAGATGTTTGTAAATGAAAATACAGAAGCCTATTACTATCTGTTTGGTTTATTTTATCAATAAAAATGAATAAACATAGCCTTAAGGTTATTAGATATATAAAATCATATGCAAAAATACAATGGAAATTAAATACACATAAAGCAATGAATAAATTTGAAATAAAAAATGATATATTATGTATATTATATGTATAATTATTTATATTATTGCCTTCATTTTTTGTTTAATTCTGTAATCAGATGTTTTAGAAAATTAATACCTAATTATTCATAATATATACTAGAGGGCAAAAGTTAAAGTTTTTAATTAGTTTATTTTTTGCTTTTTAGAGGTGGTGTTTGGTAACAAGAGGTGCTGAATTTCCAGACGTGGAATTGGTGAAAGGTGACAATTGATCCACCCTGAAGGATTCTTATTCTTTTTCTGTATCCTATACTTCGAATAGTATCCAGAAGTGAAAGAGCTTTTGGTGGAAAATCTAGCAATGATCTGAACCCAATATATGGATTCAGATAGTTGAAGCTAATCATCTACCTGATGCTGACCATTCCAAGCATATGGGCAGCCCGTGATGGACACTAGAATTTAAATTACTTGGTGCAAAGCGATCTTAATCCACAAAAAAGAAAAATAATTCATACATATTTATAGAAAGTTTTCATTCATTCTCAAATTAATATAGAAAAATTCATGTTTACAATTAATGCAATTATTCCTTTGTTTGTTGGATGAAAGTGTGGAAGATTTCCATCTTTTACGTTGGAGGATCTGGGTTGAATTTTTGGTTGGTTGGTTTGTTGGCGTTTTATGGCACAAGGGCCTCACGGGCCAAACTGAACCAGGCATTGGGCAAAACTTGAAAAATATATTCTTATCAAAAATTATATTAAAATAAACAAAGTAACAAATAAATTAAAAAATTAATAAAACATTATGAAAAATGATGTAAACGGCCATATTTATAGAGGCCATGTGGCAGGCCATACTTGTTCCAACAAGTATGGCCTGCAACATGGCATTTGCAAAATGTGGGCTCTACAGGTCATTACAAGTGGCAGTCCATACTTAAAAATCCAATCATAGGCTTGGTATCAGCATGATACTCAGAATGCAACTGGTAAATAATTGTATTTCTAGTAACTTGTAAACGATTGCATTTAACTGTAAATCATTGCTTCTTAGCACATGTAATAGACTACTTAATCATTTTTTTCATATGATAGAAAATTTTTGTAAATTCTATAAAAATACTTATATGATTGTTATTATAGATTTCTTCAAAACGGAGTTGTTCTATTAGATTCTTTTGAAAAGGAAAAAGAATTATACATGTTGTCTCGTCGCTATTGTATTACAGATTTAGAAGATTGTTGCAGAAATCAGTTAAATGAGGGTGCTAATAAAAACAACTTGTGCAGTCTACACGATTTGGCTTATCAAGAAAATGACCGATATTTGCAATACCTCTGCTGGAAAAAGTTCGATTATTATTCAAACGACGTCCTATCTACAAAAGACTTTCTTAATTGTTCTGGAGAGACAATATTTCGATTTGTATCGCGCCCTATTTCTACAATTCGATGTGAACTAGATCTTTTTATTGCAGTTTATAAGTGGGCAATCCGGAGGAAAGAACAAACATCAGATTTTAAGATGGATATTCGCGTTTATCTGGACGAGTTTCTTCATTACATTAGATTTCTCTCCATCAGTCAAGAAAATCTAGAAACTGTTTTATCACTTAATGTATTTAACGATCAAGAGAAACAGAAAATTTCGAATTATCGACATGACAAATCGATTGTCTTGCCCAGATTTATTAATCGAACTTCTCGGTTTTATTACATTAGATTTCTCTCCATGAGTCAAGAAAATCTAGAAACTGTTCTATCACTTAGTGTATTTAACGATCAAGAGAAACAGAAAATTTGGAATTATCGACATGACAAATCGATTGTCTTGCCCAGATTTATTAATCGAACTTCTCGGTTAAGAAGTCAGGAATATTATAGTACATTATTTACTTACAAAAATCAACAGTCGCATATATCATATCTCCAGAAAGTGAATTTACGTAATGTTCGATTTGTCAGTGAATTCACGATCGAAGACGATTGTTTCTTAACCGGCTTACGTTTACCTTTAATTAATATTCACGACGAAAGTGAAATTTCGATTAATATCGATTTCAAATCGGATTTTCCTATTTCGTCAAAAACAGCATCATGCGTCGCCAATGGAGAAGTAATGCTTCAAAAACCTATTTTTATATATAAATCTGATAATTCCATCAAAGTTCACGTAAAAATTTCTAAAGAAGGAAATATTGCTAATTTAAAAAATTTTTCTATCCCTAATAATGCAAGCCTCTACATGAACGATGATGAGTACCATATGCTTCTAGAAAAAGGAACTGCACCATCGCATTTCAATTATTTTGCTGAAGTAAAATTATGGTTTTAGAAATATTATTTCTACAATCACAGTCTATATATATTTTTTATAGAATTCCGATGATTGTTATAAAACTTTCTTACACGATTGTAACTGAAACAACTTTGAAATTTCATAAATGGATAACAAAATTAAAGACTATATATAATCAGTCGTAAATTTAGGATGTATTTATTTGTTAATTATAAATTATAATTCAGTTTCGTTAGTTGTTAATTATTCGCGAAATCTCTGAAGAGATATATTTAATCACTTTAGATACTTTTACAAGATCTAAAATATGCTGGCTTGATAGTTGTAAATCAGCAATGCAAGTTAGTAATCAGAAAAGTATCAGAAATGGCATTAAAAAGAAAGGTTAGGTTATAAATGGTAAATTATAGGCATTTTGTATACGTTTTCATCAAGTGTATATATGATATGCACATTTTGTATAACTGCGCATCTGTACACCTATTGTAGATCTTTTGCTAAATTGTCAGCATTTTGTACAACTGTACACTTGCACACATTTTCTTCAATTATATACATTATATATTCAATATATTGTAGATATAAAATATACTGTGGAGACTCGCGACTGTACAATCATGTATCACACATTTTCTTGTGATGAATCATTAATTGTACCAATAAATAAGTCGAAATTAAAAAGAAAAAGAAATGTGAAGTTTAGATGGATGGAGTTTCTCGTTCGCTACGGAAACTTCTCCCAATAAATAACACAAAAGAAACAGATAAATTATATATAATTATAAATAAAATAAATAGTTGTGTAAAGAAATATAAACACTCTGAGAAAGGTGTTAAATTAACAACGATAAACAATCGATTAATATGTGTCGTTTAATCGCGGAATTTTATATACAACAACATAAATCTCGACGAAATACGAGTAAGACTGGATTCACACTGGTCTGAGACCACGTCTACGACTATGACCACGAATGACAACTTGCGATAGAACATGCACATTGATCACGACCGGCTTCACGATTTTTCGAATCAACCAATAGCAACTGCATAAACAACAGCCAATAAGAGCTGATGTAGCATACAACTCGTAACAGATGCCCAAATTCCTCCTTTCTATTGGCTATCGTAATGACCGTACCTGCAGCGATCACAACAATATTCAGCAAGTTGAATATTGTCGTGGTCGCAATAGAGAGTTGGGAAACGAGGTGTGATGGGATTGTTTCTATAGCAACGGTCGCGGTTGTGGTCGAGATTCAGTCACAAGGCCAGTGTGAATCCAGCCTTATAATGGCGACGACGCGAGATTAAATTGAGTGCAGGTGTCGCCAGGAACGCGATAATGTAAACGAAAAGTTATACTTTATAATAACAAATTACGTGGGAAAGACGGAAGAAAAGAGGTAAGAAGAGAACGTCCAAGTCAGTGAAAGTCAATCAGAGTCGGAGAGAAGATGCCGTTAAAGAAAGTGTGTCCCAAAAGCTGTCCGGAGAAAGGATCAGTATAAAACTAAAGTTGTGTTTATGTGTGTGCACCGAAAGGAACTGGAAAGAAATAAAGAAGAAATCGTCATAAAGGAAGAGAAAATAACTGTTCCAAGGAAGAATCAGCTTGTTATTTAGAGAGACATTTCGACAATTGGAACTTTAAAGACTTTAATCCTCCAGCTATATCCGGATGTGCTGCTCCATGTATTCGGGTCAGCAGCATTTTTAAAGGGATCTCTCTCTGTCAATAAAGTTCCAGGTTTGTTTTTCAACCGTATCGTTGTGTGTCATTACATCACTGGAGATTTCCTCCTCTCAGTCCATACTCACAAAAGTACCATC
Source organism: Olivierus martensii (assembly GCA_000484575.1). Classification (NCBI taxonomy): domain Eukaryota; kingdom Metazoa; phylum Arthropoda; class Arachnida; order Scorpiones; family Buthidae; genus Olivierus; species Olivierus martensii. The sequence continues at coordinate 20,606 of AYEL01070311.1, forward strand.
CGCGTTTTTGACTATCAAAAATATCCTGACGTCACAGTCGCTCCGCACACCCCACAATACAATTGTACAGTCAATCTTATCATATACATTAGAATGCATTTATTTTATTTGTGTAAACAATCCACAATCGCTCCGCAGACCCCACAATAAAATTGTACAGTCAATCTTATCATATACATTAGAATGCATTTATTTTATTTGTGTAAACAATCAAATAATAAATAATTTAAAAAATTATTTGATGATTCAAATAATCAAACAAATAATTATTTGAAAAAGTATTGAAATAAAAATTTATTTAAATAATGCCCAAGTCTGAGTAAAACTATGATTTTAGAACGATAATTCCTAGATTGACAGTTTTATATATATTTTATAGAACTTTGATGATTGCAATAAAACTTTTTTCCTTCTAACTGAAACAACTTTAATACCCATTTATGAAATTTCAAAGATTATATTTCAATTGTAAATTTATAATTAACAAATAAATAGACCCTAAATTATATATCAGTTTCATTAGTTTTTAATTATTCTCCGAATCTCGTAAGATATAACTTATGAACCGTTCACAAGCCAAATCGATTAAATCCACTTTTTGAACTTTTTTAAATTTTAGTGTCAAAACACTCGATTGACTCTTAACTATTTATATTAAAAATAAATTTCCTTAATAGTTAGGTTCAACACTACTAAATGACAGAAAAAAAATTTGGCTATCGAATAATAAATAATTTATTTCAGAAGCTAATTTGATTAACTCCATATTCTAATGTAAATCGTGGCAATAATGCAATTCAAACGTTTATAAGTGTCGTATTATGCCTAAGACATTTTTTTGAATTTATCTTTCAAAGTTATAATTATATTTTTACATGTTTTAAAATCACTAAATTGGAAGATCAATTGAGATATGTGTAGGAAAGGTAAGAGACCGCCATAGTTCCACCTTTCCTACTTGTCTTTCCATGAAAGTTTTGGTGATCAGTTTTTAGTCAATAAATTTTTTGGTTTTAGTCGAGATCTTTCTTTAGCCGTCTAGGATACGACAATAAGAATTTAAGTAAGCAACACTACTAAATGACAAAAAAAAAATTTGGCTATGGAATAATAAATAATTTATTTCAGAAGCTAATTTGATTAACTCCATATTCTAATGTAAATCGTGGCAATAATGCAATTCAAACATTTATAAATGTCGAATATGCCTAAAACATATTTTTTGAATTTATCTTTCAAAGTTATAATTATATTTTTACATGTTTTAAAATCACTAAATTGGAAGATCAATTGAGATACGTGTAGGAAAGGTGAGAGACCGCCATGGTTCCACCTTTCCTACATGTCTTTCCATGAAAGTTTTGGTGATCAGTTTTTAGTCAATAAATTTTATGGTTTTAGTCGAGATCTTTCTTTAGCCGTCTAGGATACGACAATAAGAATTTAAGTAATTAATTTTTTAAAATAATGGTATATATTAGAAAATAACGGCAAGCTGTTCATTTTGTCATAAAATATAATTAATCGGTTACTACTATATATGGATATTAATAGAATAACGCCTTTGTTTAATATAATACATTATTTTTTACAAAGTAAAAGATGATTAAATACAAAAATAACGTGGAACTTATGGAGACTACTGCCACCATAACTCGATGACAGCGACTAAAAGTTGGTTCCCACTAGCAGGGAACAGCGGAAAATACGCGAGTGACGAAAGCAGCGCGGTTTTGACGTCATACCTCGGCGTAAAAAACGCTACCGTCTAGTATCTAGATGGATTCAACTTTTCCGCGACGGTAAAAAACCATCGACATGAAATCAATGCATTTTGTGACGTTGAATTGTTGACAGCTCGAGAGTCAAAATGGCAAGATTCTCTGTCATTAAATCTCATCTCTTTAATCAAAATTGCATAGGAGTATTGTTCGTATTTCTTCTTAAATAAATATTTTCGATCCAACATTTTCCTTTATTCTATTTTGTTTCAATTTCCTCATTTACTGCAGCTGTTAACATCATTTCGTAAACAGTGAGTGCCTTTCGTTCCTTAACATCCACCAATGAAATCAATGCATTTTGTGACGTTGAATTGTTGACAGCTCGAGAGTTAAGATGGCAAGATTCACTGTCATTAAATCTCATCTCTAATCAAAATTGCATAGGAGTATTGTTCGTATTTCTTCATAAATAAATATTTTCGATCCAACATTTTCGTTTCCTCTATTTTGTTTCAATTTCCTCATTTTCTGCAGCTGTTAACATCATTTCGTAAACAGTGAGTGCCTTTCGTTGCTTTAGCACCCATTTTGTTTTACACGAAATGAATCATGGGAACAGCACTAATCTTGGGGTAAACTAAGCTTATCGGGACTTTATGCATTTTATATGTCGTTAGATAAAAGCTACACCTGTAATAATACGTTCAACAATGTTTATTTGAATTTATTTTTTAAAGGGAATTTTAAAACACTATGTATATTATTTTATCATTTTTCTCTACTTTTTGTTTTGTGGAGTTAACGATTTGGCAAGTTAGCGGGTCATATATTTCACCACTTTAGATCTGGTAGAGATATCTGAAGTGCTGATCCCTCCATCGATATGGCTGCCTTAGTAATCCCCGCAAATTAGTAATGAGAAAAAGATCGGAAATGATAAAAAAAGAAAGAAACTCACTAATCGAACGATTTACATTCGCTTCTAATCTGTATCGTAGCACCAAATATCGAAAACTCGAATCAGAATTTCTTAAAGAAACAGAGAAATGATGATTCTGTTCCTGGTAATTTTTAACTCGGTGGTTCTACGCTCTTTCCAACTTCTAACTGCAGATTGGAAAGAGCGTAAAACTGTAGTCATCAATAACTGCAGGGAGACTGAATGGAAATAGGAGTAAAATCACAAAGAAAATCATAGAAAAAATCTCTACACACAAAAACTCTCCAGTATAAAAAATAAATAATGAAATAAATGTCAGATGTTTTTTATTATTATTTTAAAGAGTGCTTCGTTTGAACATTTCAGAGTTATTCATGAAATCGAAGAAATAATATTGAGATTTTGAAAATGAAAATAAAGTTTTTATAAAAGCAATCACTTTCACATGACTTCTTTCAAGAAATAATTTAAAATAGGAAATTTCTTTATTTATCCTTAGCTCAGATTTAACCATTATCATAATTATCATTTCAGAAACATTCACATTGTACAAAAACACGCAATTTGATGTTTCAATTTTCGTTTATTTCGTACAGTTTGTATTCCACTTTAAAGAACTGAATTTTGAAAGTTTGGTTTGGTTTAGTGGCGCAAGGGCCTCTTGGGTTAATCTGTGCCAATCACATTTTAAAATTTAAAAATATAAATACAGGTGTCCCTCGCTTTACGCGATTAATTGGTTCTATGAAATAATCGCGTAAAGTTGAATTTAGCATGAGTGAGATAGGGATAGGGGTTTCTTCAGAAGGATAAAAAAAATGAAAACTTTACAGCTCTGAACAACAGATCAAATTTTAATGAATGAATTATTTAAACTGAAACAAAACACACAAATTTTAATGAATGAATGATTGGATGAATGAATTTAATTATTACAAGTCATAAATAATTAAACACGACATAATTCTGACAGTCTTCAATTCAATGTTGAATGGACTAGGTCTGGTGAGTCTTGATCATCATTCTCTCTTACTCTCTTGAAGTCTCTGGGATGATATGATGGTGATCTTCAATTTTTTTTAATGAAACTTTCCAGATTCAGTTGGCGGGCAACATTCTCTTCCTCTCTCTCTACAAAGTTCTTTGTAGGGAGCCAAAGAATTTTGAATTTCTCTCGGAACTTTGGCGCATCTAGTTTCATTAGGATCATTTTCTTCATTTATTCTGATAGCATTATTAATATGTTTAAAATTTTAGTCATTTGGTTTGTTAAAAGTTGTTTGATGGGCTCAGCAACAAAGATCAGCTGACTTTCATCATTCATGTTGTTTTCTATTGTGGGACGCCAGGGGGCGTGATATAATATTTTACAGGTCTTAGCCTTGTGTGGACTAGCATCCATTTTGTTTAACACAAAATGTACCATGGGAACAGCATTAAGATTTGGGGAAAGCAAAGCTTTCCGCGACTGTAGGAACCCGAAAGCGGAATTGTTATCTATGATAGTTTTTAACCATTCTGCTTTCTGCAGCATACAGTCGGAACCATAGTATAATAAATTTATGGTGGGAATCAATCTTAATTCTTTGCATTCGGCCTCATTCTCGCAATGCTCTGACATTGTTTAGCAACCAAACTTTTGTTTAACATTTGAAATATATACTGCATTAACTTTTTTTAAAGATATTGTCAAGATTGAAATTGATGGTATTGTTTTTTCTTTTCACTTGCCAAATCGATTAACTCCATCAGTTACACAAAATTGTGTTAAAAGTAATGATTACTCCAAGGATATACTACCTTGTGCATTTTATATGTTGTTAGATAAAAGCTACATTTGTAATAATATGTTCTACAATGTTTATTTGAATTTATATTTTAAAGGGAATTTTAAAAAATATTATTTTATCATTTTTCTCTACTTTTTGTTTTGTGGAGTTAGATCGGAAGTATTTTATCATTTTTCTCTACTTTGTTTTGTGGAGTTAATCGATTTGGCAAGTGAGCGGCTCATATATCGGATTAGGGCAACTCTACTATATAAAACAAAATGTTATCTATTCTAATACAATATATTTCATTTAAAATATTCTTTTGATAATTAAGTTTTATCTTAAAGAAGCTGCACTTTTATTTATTACAGAATGTCAATTGTTTCATATTTCTTTAAATTATCAATGACTCTAAGAGTAAGTATTATTTGTTTTCAAATTTTATTTCAAACAATGACTATTTAATAATATCTTTTAAATAATGATGATTTCAGGCTGTTCATAATAAAATAGTTGAAGATTATGGAATACCTTATTGGGGATCTTACATTATTTTTGCATTGGCAACTATTATAATAGGAGCTGTGCTTGGATTGGTAGATATATTTTATATAAAATTTATATTAATTCTCATTTAATACTTGTTATGTTTTAAGGCATATCATACTTAGCACTTTATAGGAAAAATGCAGTTTATTTAAATAGTAATTAATATTCTATGTATAAGTTTTATAAAAATTTAAATAGTAAGGTTCTCAATCTTACAGAAAGTCTATGGGACTGATAAATCTATAGGAGTTACAGAAATGCATATAGAAAACTATTGTTGAAAATATTACTATTTAAATAATATGTATTTCTTCTAATATAAATGCTAAGTGTTAATAGAATTATTAATTGTCTAAAATGAACTGCTGAAATAATATGTCCCTTATCTTTCCAATATTCTTGCCAATTTTGTTGAAATTTTAATAACTATATAAAATATAGTATGTCAAAAACATAATAAAATAATGTGAAGAAATTATGATGTATCATCTTCACTTTAAAATATTTATGATCAGTAAAATATACTTTTTACAAATCTAATTTTATGAACAAAATATTAGTATTTATACAGTTTATTTGCATAATTTTTCTCAATGACTTAAAAAGAAAATATTATAGTAGAAAAAGGGAAGATATTGTAACTGCCTAATGTTTTTCATCTTGATTTTTATTGAAGGATATGATTATTGGAATATGTCAAAGAAATTTTAGATGAAAATTTCTGTTTTCAATATTCATATAAATATTATTGTAATAGGTAAAACAGAAATAATAATCATATAGATAATAAAGATATTTAAACATTTTAAAGACAACATTTTAAAGACAAAATAATTAAAAGATTAAAAAAAGTATCTTTTAATTTCAAAATCTCTAAAATGCACAAACAAAATTTTATTATAATAGATGGATTAAATGTAGTCTAGTGCAAATCTTGTATCCCATCGATTTTTCATTTATCCATTAAAATATTGAGAATCACACTGCATTTAATTCCCTTGTAGGTAGAAGTAGAATTCACCTATCATCTAATCATGTATCATAAGAAGTAATTAAAGGATTGTTTATCCTCTGTTATTTTATCATACTTTATTTTGATAGAATTCTATTAATTTTTTCTATCTTTATATTCTCATTTCATCCTTCAATATTCTGATGGACCTATTAATATAAGAATTCCTCAACATTTCTTTCTTTTGTCTGTGTGCTTTTTGTATAATGATCCCTGATATTGCAGTCCATTACTTTATTATATTTGGTAGATAATGGAGTAGCTGTCTATATAAAAATATTAAAAAATAAAATATAAAAATTTAGCTGTCTATAAAATATATATAAATAAAAAATAATTGAATTGCATAAAGGAAAAATTATCTGTTTTTTGACATTTATTTATTAAAACACTGAAAATTATGTTATAGTTATCTATAACAGTACATTATCATTAAAGAAAAATCTATTTTCAGCAAACTAGTTTAACATTTCTCTTAAAAACATCACTTTTAACCCACACCAATCCACAAATTAAACAAAAAAATCATTGTGTGATGTGTTTCTTTTATCATTTGATCAGCATTAATTTGAGCATAAAATTATTGGTGGATTTGATGGTTTTTGAATTTGAATTGGTACAGATATAATGTTCTATTTAATATTTTATGTTGATTTTGTCATTTAATTTATAGAATTGATATAATTAAAACTATAATAAAAAATTTTTTTATAGCTGCTTATTTATTTTTGTTCTTCTCAGTGGAAGGGAGTATTGGAGTATTGATGTTTAATAAATATTAATTAAATCATTTTATAAAATACCAATCACAGTTTAATATTGTCTTGTATCATATTGATATACTAAATCGATATAGCAGAAAATCCATTATAAATTTATATGACTCTTTAATATATTAGTTCTATATTATAAGACTAGTAAATATCTTCATCAAAAATAATGACTAAAATAGTAACAAAGTTAAGAAAACTACAGAATTTAAATTATAATTATAAACTTTTTCATTATAATAATGTCAAATAATTTTTTCATAATATGATAGATTCTTATAATAAATTGATCTCTTCATTTCCAGGTTGTTGATTTCTAATTTTTTTCAGTTTTCTATATTCTTTATGTTTTATAATAATAATAAATTTTTCTGTTTTCATGTATCTTTTAATTTTGGTATAATTGTGATATTCTTTATCAGAAAAGAAAATATCAGTAAAAACAAAAATTCAGCTCCAAATTTTGGTCGTTTGGTTAAATGCAATGATATGAATGTGAATATGTACTGAAACATTCAATTATATTTAATAAAACTAATTATTTTTACTATTCTGTTAAAAGTATATAATTGTATCCTGATAAAATTATAAGTTATTGAATGTAAGATTCCATATTTTTGCAAGTACATTTTCACAGATCAGTGCTGCTAACCTATCATAGTTTGTATTTTAATGTTTAAATTAAAATATAATATATTAAAATAACTTGATAAAAAGATCTTGACCACAGATCAGAAAAATATACATTATAAAAGGTATAAAAATAAAATGACAAACTTTGAAAATGATCATATTTCAGTAGCTAAATGAACAATTTACCACTCACCATTAATTCTTGAATGTAAGTCATTTGACCATTGAACCCAATGAGATTATTCAGATAGTGTTATTTGGTTCATCATAGGATTTATATATTCAGGCAGTATCTGTTTTATGTAGATTTGACAAATCTGTACTTATGTAAATATTCCCTGACTAAAAAAGAAATGATGATTGTGATGGATAAAGCTATAATGCAGAGATACAAGGATTCTTCTCCTAATTTAATTATTTATCATATGCACATGCATTTTATGTATTTTAGGTTAGTCTTAGTTAATGAGTTCCATACCTTCAGTTTTTCAGAAGTCTGAAAAATTGAAGTTCTGGGACTCAGAATTGAATCTGGATCCTCCAAGATGGTAAGTGACTGCTTTACTACACAACTTATGTGCTTATTCTTTAATGTAACTATTTTTAAACATATATCTTTGTAATACATTATAGGATACTAACATAAATCGAAAAGCAATTTTATTATAAAATTCTGTTATATTTTATATTAATTGGTTTTTTTCTTATCAATTTATTCTTATATGCATTTTTATACTGATTTAATTTCTTCTTTAATATTGTGGCTTCAATCTATAAAAGTAAATTGTTATTTGTTTGCTGCTTCTGCAACTATTGCATTCAAATAATAGATGCTATTCATCTATTTCATTCTATCTTCTACCCAATTTTTAATAGTTATTTATACACAGTTTTTTTTGTTTTTTCAAAAAATTAAATTCTTAATTGGCTTGTCGGCTGAATGGCAGCATGGTAAAGCTGTGGCTTACCACCCTGATGGATCTGGGTTCAAATTTGGCTCCCACACCTCCATTTTTCAGGAGGGGTCTGGGCCTGGCCCATTGAACCCCATTTTTCAACCATCTGGTTGATCCCATCATGGGTGTTGGCCAGCCTATGATGGGCTCTATAAGTGGCTGCCGCCAGATAAAGAATATCCCATAAGGATATGGCAGCTTAACCAAACTAACCTAACTTAATTGGATTATTCTGTTATCTTTCTTCCTTTTATCATTTCTTATATAGCTGAAGATGTTTTTATTTTATTACTTAATTAAACTTCAATTAAAAATTTTTTCTAATTTTTTAAATTAGAAATCTGTTTTCTTTTTTTATTAAGACTTTACTAATTTTTACTATTTTAAATGAATAGGTTGCACTTTCTCTAGTAATTTTACCTGACAAGTAATAACTTAATTTATATTATTATTTTATAATATAAAGTAAATATTTGTTCACTATTTTATGTTTGAGAAATTATATTATAAAAATTTGAATTTACTATTTATATATTAATTTTTTGTATAATTGGTATTTCTTATAAAGCAAACTTCTTATAATTTCAGCTTTTTCTCTTTAGTGTGTTTATAATATGAGTTTGACATTTTTTACATATTTTTTATAATAGAAAAATGTCTGTTTTTCACTGCTTAAGTGAAATTTTTACTTTTGAATCTTGCATTATTGTTCTGATCCAGTGGCTCCCAATCTTTTTTTTGGCCATGCCCCACTTAAGCATCTCTAAAATAATGATGCCCCCTGTGATATATAATTTTTATTATTCAAAAAGTGAACTCCTATTTACAGGGAGGAAGCCCTAAAGGCCATTAACTTGGCTTAAATAAGCTTCTAAAGAACATGGCATCCATAAAAGAGAAAACTAAAAGAACAAAAGGACATTTGAACTACTGAGGAAGAAATTGTTAAAAAATAATGATATGAAGTAGTATGAAAAAACAGCAAATAAAGTTTCAAAACCACCATGTACATTCTAATTTTAATTTTAAAAATATACATGTCATGATATATATATATATTTGCTGTATATGAAATGCAAAAAATTCACTGTTAATAACTCATTCTCGAATTGCCCCCTTAAAAATCAAATTGCCCCTATGTGGGGCATGCACCCCTGGTTGGGAACCATTGTTCTAATCTGATATAACATTAAAATAGGAACTGTGGTAGTTTAATAATTAGACCATAAAATGATTATTCTTATTTTTCTTCAGATTTAAATCAAAGTAGTTATAATCAAAATGTCTGATCAAAATATTATAATTAATATAATAGTAGTATTACCTTCAGTTTTGTAATAAGATCGGAAGAGCGTCGTGTAGGGAAAGAGTGTAGATCTCGGTGGTCGCGCCGTAGATTCGTTTTAGCTCGGTCTCCGGATAGCGTTCACAAATTTATTTTCGTATTACATTATACACCAAAATTGTAAAATAATAATAATAATGATAATAATAACTATAACAAAACAATTATAATAAAATTGTAGGTATATCCTCCCAAAAAAAAGATTCAACTTAAAGAACTTATTTTCTAGTTTCTCTCTCAATCAAATTCGCGGGTCGCGACGAGGAGTGGTTGTTCAACTCGTTCGGCGATTAATCGCACGCGTAAAGTTAGGCTATACATTCGATGATTGATCTGATGTTTCCTGCCAAAGCACCTATGACACCTACTTCTGATACAACAAAGAGTGAGTCTTCGGGAAAAGATGATGAAAAATCAGAGGTAAATATTAAAATTTTAAATTCATTAATCCCCAAAGTTATGGCATAGAGTCAGATTTTCCCATAAATATAATGCTGAAATGGAATTATTGGTTCCAGACAAAAAGTTTTGAACAATAAAATTAGATGTATTTATTCTGAATTTAGGAAAAATAAAAAAAAATGAAATTGGCAAATCAAGTAACTATTTAAGATAAGTAAATAAAACAGCACTAAAAAGCAAGTATAAGTTTTTTAGCGCTGTTTTTTCTAATTTTTTAAATTAGAAATCTGTTTTCTTTTTTTATTAAGATTATTAATAAAAAAAAAAAACTTATACTTGCTTTTTAGTGCTGTTTTATTTACTTATTTAAGAAACTAAGCAAGTAGTTTACTTTATTATAACTATTTAAGAAGGAAATGGCATTCTTTCTTGAACTATAGCTAGGATAACTGGATTATTGCTAAGATATTATAATGGAAATTGTGATGAACAATTCTTTGATGGTCAAAGACTTGTTCATCACAGTTTAAGTTAAGTAAATTAAGTGTTGAATTTTTGCAAGGAAAATTCTCCTAAAACAAACATGCATCCTCTGTTCCTTGTTTTATTGTTGTTCATTGCTCATTTGAATAAAACTTCTGAAGAATCTTAATGCAGGTTCAATAAGTCCTGTCAGTTCTGAAATCTCTTCAGTTTTGAAATTGTTATGATTTAATCTGTTAGCTCAGTTGAAAGCAGATTCTTCAAGGATGTTTTGCTTTCACATTTCAGTAAAATCATTGAATTATGAGAGTTTAGCATCTCAAAAACATCATCATAATAACTTCCAAATCAGAAATAACTTGCTGCCATTGGGGCTTCTGTGTTATCTAGGCAACAGAATCAACATATGGAGTGGTATCTAAATACTAATATCTGTGAAGAAAAGGCAGACTTACTCCAAATGCTATTTATTGCTTTGTCAATAGCATCTGTCCGTGAGTCTCCTATAATCTTTGTTGCATCTAAGAGATTGAAGGTCTTCCAAAAATCCTTCAATATTGTTGTCTTTTTAAATTTTATGCCATTTTCCATCTTATTGGATTCTAAGGAGCAAAGCATTTCAATAATTATCATAAGTTTCTCATACCTACAATGAAGATGTCCTTACTTGTTTTATACTGTTTTTTGACTTCATGCTGAAAGTAACTAAATAGCAGAGCTATTACCACATTAACCATAGATTGCCTATATCCACAGAGAGAGTTGGACAATGCTGTGAGGGTGGACGGTAGGTTCAACAAACCAAGCTAAACCTTTCTTGAAAAAAATTGGGAGGTGTGGATCCTGAAATTGAACTCAAATTTTTTCAAAATGAAATGCAACACAATTCCACACAGTTGTTATATTGTTCACTCTAAATCAGCCATTCTCAAAGAAAATTTTTGTGTTGGTCACATTATGCTGGTGGCTACACTGATCTGAAACTTTGTGATAAAATCATAAAATGACAGTGTGTTAGTGTTTTCTGGCTATCTGAAGGATTTAGTTCAATTGCTGGTTCTACATCATCTAATTTAAAATTTTTCATGAGATGTTCAGGTTCAGCCCATTATAATCTTTTATTCACTTTCCAGGTATTATAATTTTATGGGCATTTATTAATGATGATTTTCTTCAATCATTTATATAACCAATAAAAATTGTTTTTAGATCAATTATTATAAATTTTATTATATATGAATTAAAACCAATAATATATAGAAAAAATCACAATAACTAATCTTAATAAAGAATATGATCTCCTTAGCCTGAAATAAAGGCCTCATCAGTATCTTCTCATAGTGGCCATCAGTTTGATTGACAGTACACACAAAATGGAAGTTTTAAGCTAAAAAAAGTCTTCTCTCATTGAGCATTCCATGTATACTCAATCAGATTTAGGTCAAGAGATTTGGTTGGCCATTTCCATTTGATCATTTTCATATTCATCAAGATATTGGTCTACAAGATGAGATAATACCTGTGTAAGTGGGCATTATCATCCACCTATCTAGTATAGTGGTCTCCAAAGTGAGGTACGCGTACCCCAGGGGGTACGCGAGACGATACCTGGGGTACAGTGAAAACAATTTTTATATACTGATTGTAGACTCTACAAGCCACTAGATCACTGAGTATTAAAACTAAATATCGAAATAAATTAAATTTGGAACCAGACCTTCGTAGTGTCAGATAACATCAAACCAGCATTTTCAGAAATTATTAAACAAATGCCAAGCCCATTCTTTCATTAAATTTTAATTTAGAAAATAAATATGCACTTATTTTAATAATAAAAATAATGTTCAATTATAGCTTTTTTGGATATTACATAAGGCCTTATTTCCTCTTTAAAACTCTAATTACAATAGATATCTGCTCAATCAGTTGGGGGTATGCGCCATTTATTTTTCTCATGTCTTAGGGGTACGCAGTCGAAAAAGTTTGGAGACCACTAATCTACTATTCACGATATGAATACTAGACTCACTCACCTGCAAATGGAAGAACAAATGGTTCAATGATCTCATCTCTATAATATTATTCATTCAAAATATCACCTTAAAGATGTAAAGATCTGTCTGGCCAATGATGATAATCACTTCCCATAGACCTCTCTCTTTAAAATGATTTTGATTTCTTTAATATTTGATATTTGATCTTGTACTATTGCAAAGTTTCTATCTTCTTTGCTTCTATTTTCTGGGCAGCAGCATTTTCTCTGACATTATTCACCTCTTCCAATCCTTTGGGCACTAACCATTATTGATATTAAAAAAAAATTAAAAAGGAAACCAACTAAGATGGACTCATACTTATTCATTTTTCTTTATTAATAGATTAGTCCATGAACAGCACAGAAAAACTTGCAGAACAAACATTAATTCTAGACACCACATCCATCATTTTATAACAACTCCAATGTCCTCTATCTGATTTACATATTTTTTCAGCAATAGCAGCAATTGACTAATGAAAAATTACATAAATTTCAAAATTTACAAGAAAAAAAATTGTTTTTTCTATTCATTTTATAATCATCTATTATTACAGTTTACTTCTAATTTAATCTTTTAACAAATATTTATTTTTTTATTTTCTAAATTCTAGTAACTGATCCTTACACCACATTGTTTATAACTTAAAAGTCTTTCTGGAATTAGACTATAGATTGACTCATCTGTGAATAGAACTTTTTTTTATTTCTTAGGATCCCAAGTTACATGTTGACAGCATCAATTCAAACTAACTCTTTTTTCTGAATTTACAGGATAGAAGGATCTAGACTGCTAATCTTCTCATTTATACTTCATTAAACTTTCTGATCACATTTCATTTTGAAATTCTCTTTCCAGTTAAAATAAGCTGCGAATGTGACATACCTCTATAACACTTAGCAGTTATTTTCAAATAAGTAATCTTGAGATCTTTGACATGAGAGCATTCTTCAATAGGCTTTTTAGTGATGCTCGCTGTATTCTGAAACTCTTTTTGTAGGCTTTTTTTGACACACTCAAATTCCTGGACATATCAGCTTAAATAATCTCATCACCATTCAACCAATATCATATCATCAAAAAAATCAATGCCCATTAGGCATTTTCTAGGATTTGGATATTCTAGAATTACAGTAGATTCCCAATTTGTGCAGTTTCGACTTATACAGTTTCAGAGATGTACAGATGTATAAGTCTCTTTATTTTTATTGAATTTCCATAAAACACAAATGAAAAATTCATTAAGTAATTTATTTTTTGCAAAAATATCACTTATGGCTTTAAATTTTCTAATCTAAAAAATTAAAAAATTTCTTAAAAGTATGCTCATAAAATTGCATTTGGCCATGCCTTTTGCTAATGTGCTTATTCATGTATACTGAATTTATGCATTGTTGAATTGACACAATTTCCAATTTACATAAGAATTTTTTGGAAGAATTAATTGTATAAATCAGGAACTTACTGTACAAATAAAAGTTCCAAAAAATGAAAAATAATCAGATCTCTGCAGCATAATCTTTATAACAGTTCAGATTTATCTATTTTTGATAGCATATAATGATTTAAACATATTTTAATATATTTAGCATATTTTAAGTACCTCTTTATCACATTTTCAGATTTCATATTTAAATATTAAACAAAAAAATTACAAAAAAATGATTTGCAACTTAACTTTTGCCCTCCAGTATATATTATTTATAATTGTAGCATTATACTTATATTTTTGAAAATCATGCAAAATATTTATAAGATCTTTCAATACTTTATTAATTTTTTCATTGCTTATTGAAATACAAAAGTAAGTCAATTTTCTTTGGACACATTTTACTGGTTTCAAAAATAAAAATTAAGCTTGCATTTTTTTAATAAATAAATAATTTTTAATATTAATTTTTTCAGTGAAAAGTAGTACTTCAAATGATGGAAGTGAAAATGATACAATAGATGAAGAAGCTTCTCCATCATTTGGAATTCGAACCAGTGCAGGTAAAATTGTAAAATTAGTGTTGTTGTTGTTGTTGTATTTCCAAATTGATTAAAGTTATATTTATTTATTTTGAAATTTTTTTTTCAGAATTTATACATTCAATGTATTTAATACTTAAAATGAATAATTTTTTGAAAAATTCAAATTTAAGACAGGATTTAAATTTTTAGATTTTTTAAGATAATTTTTTTAAGATATAATTTTTCTGATTACATGAACAGTAAATATTTATTTTTAAGAAAATATTCAATCTAGGATCTGTAACTAAATAAATTTGTGTATATAGAAGAAATTTGTTTTGTATTATTTTACTTTATTTCCTGCCTGATTGTTTTATTTCTTAAAGAAATACTATCTAATAATATTTCATTTATTGTTAATTAACTTTACAATTAAATAAAATTTGAAATGAAAAGATTCAGTCACATATATATACAGGGTGTTTTCTAGCACCCCTATCTCGTCACATTTCTTTCTCGGAAATGTGACGAGATAGGAAGTAGGGAAAAATTTTGATTACCAAAGTATATCTGAAGAATCGAATGGGCATCCACTCTTTTTTCTCGGAAATGTGACGAGATAGGAAGTGGGAAAAAATTTTGATTACCAAAGTATATCTGAAGAATCGAATGGGCAAATAAAAATTTTGTGTTTTCATTGGAAGTAGGAATACAAGGGGTCAACTATGAAATCTCCAATAGAAACCAATGCCGATTTTGGCATAATTGGATAGAACTGTGAAAAATAAACAACTTTTTGTTTTGAAAGTTTTTTAATATCACTTACAGATTGTGAGATATTGCAAAAAAAGATTCTGCCGCATGTACTGTGATTGGGCTATTCAAGCTTCTGCCGCATGTACTGTGATTCGGCTATTCAAGCAAAAATAAAAGGAAGAATCTGACAGAGGGCATCCGTGTACATCCATGGCGCTCATAAAGAGCTGAAACAAGTCCAGAAACCTTGTTCTGGTGCTCATAAAGGGCTGAAACAAATCCAGAAACCCTTGTTCTTGAGTATGGCTCATGCTGAACTATGATGGCGAAAGACACTTGTCACACCTGCGGT
Source organism: Olivierus martensii (assembly GCA_000484575.1). NCBI lineage: Eukaryota > Metazoa > Arthropoda > Arachnida > Scorpiones > Buthidae > Olivierus > Olivierus martensii. The sequence continues at coordinate 36,289 of AYEL01070311.1, forward strand.
TTGAGTGCTACTACCGAATATCAGAATTCGCCTTAAATCTGCATAATACTGTTCTTTGCTGCTTCAATAATGTTTGGCAATGTACACAGATACACTCTGTCTGATTTTTATTATTCTTATTGCTTGAATAGCCCCATCGGCGCTTCTTACTGCTTGAATAGCCCCATCGAGGTACATGCGGCAGCATCTTTTTTATTTTTTTTTTGTGATATCTCACAATTCGTAAGTGATACTAAAAAACTTTCAAAACAAAAGTTGACATCTTTTTTTTATTATTTTTTTTGTGATATCTCACAATTCGTAAGTGATACTAAAAAACTTTCAAAACAAAAATTGTTTGTTTTTTCACAGTTCTATCCAATTATGCCAAATTTGGCATTGGTTTCCATTGGAGATTTCATAGTTGACTCCTTGTGTTCCTATTTCCGATGGGCGCGCACAATTTTATCACGCCCATTCGATTCTTCAGATATACTTTGGTAATCAAAATTTATTCCTCTACTTCCTATCTCATCATGTTTCTGAGAAAAAAAAGTGGTACGGGTGCTAGAAAACACCTTGTATATGAAATCAATTTTCTATGCAGATTATTGGTAAACCAATATTTATTTTTTACTTATTTTTGTTTATCTCTCAGAAATTCATAAAGAAAACTTTATATTAAGCATAGGATGATTTTAATAATTGAATTTTTCAATATTTTCTAATTGAAAAACAATTTAAATTAATGAAATTTTTAAACACGATAGTTTCATCAGTAGAACGTCACTTTTGATATTTTTTTCGTTTTTGTTAATTAAATGTAGATACTTGAAAAAATTAAGGAAAATTATACCAATTTAATCATAAATTAATGAAATTTTTAAACATGATAGTTTCATCAGTAGAATGTCACTTTTGATATTTTTTTCATTTTTGTTAATTAAATGTAGATACTTGAAAAAATTAAGGAAAATTATACCAATTTAATCAGAACTATTTTAATTATATGAGTAATATAAATCAATAATTGATTTGTATGAGTAATATGCTTTTAGATTTTGTATCTGCTGATAAAGGAAACCAAACAAATAGTAACAGATATTTATTGGTTTCTATTATATGTTTGGTTTTCTTTATCAGTTTCAGTGAATAAATATAGTCTTAAATTTATTAGATATTAAAATCATGTTGTAATTAGATACAAAATTATGAAGCAAGAAAGAAGTTAATTTTATATTACTATGTTTTTTTATATTATTATAATAAATATATTTGGAATATATTTTTGATTCATTTAATATGTACATCAATTTCCATGTGTGCAATAATTCAGTTCCTAGAAACATTGTATGCATGAAGATTGCACAAATGGAGCTTGAAAAACTTTAAAAATAATGAATTAGATTTAAGTGTATATGTTGCTAAGTAAATTTCTGCTGTCTTGTATGCATAAAACTAATTTATTTATCAACATACATCAGATACAATGCTACTAAGTTTTTAAATGAGAAAATTTTTTATATTTTCACTTGAATATTTTAAATTGTTTATAATTTAGTATTCTTATTGATTATAAGAAAATATTTTACTTTAATTAATTATTAGCATTGTTATTACAGTATAAAATTACAAAAAAAATAAATAAAATATCATTTTTTCAAATTTTAACGAATAATAAATGAATAAACTAAGAAAATAAAATGTATTAGTTTATTATATAAAAAGTTTACACTAGTTTGCTTATTTATATTTACTGATTTTCGATTTTAGTTATATTATTGATATGATAATCTTTATATCATTAGCTTCCTTTTAATAATAGAATATCTTTGTTGCAATGTTGTAAAAATGTTAAATAAATTAAGATTTAAATTAAGGATGATGTCTTGAGAAATTTAATTAGGAGTTGATAGCTCTTTATCGTAAAAATGATAATTTTAGTAACATTAACCAAAAATTTTGGCAATAGTTTGAGGAAATTTGTCCAAAATTTCGACTTTAAAATGATGATATGAAGGAGATTCTGCAGCAAAACAATTTTTTGAAGAGTATCCATAGGAAACAAACTAGAATTTCTGTGATGGAATAATCAATTAGCCATAATAGTAGATAAAATTTTGAGCAACACTCAAAAGCATCCGGCAATAGTTTGAGGAAATTTGTCCAAAATTTTGACTTTAAAATGATATGAAGGAGATTCTGCAGCAAAACAATTTTTTGAAGAGTATCTGTAGGAAACAAAATAGAATTTCTTTGATGGAATAATCAATTAGCCATAATAGTAGATAAAATTTTGAGCAACACTCAAAAGCACAAAATAATCTTTTCATCTCGAAAATTCACTTATGCATTTAAAAAGAATTACCCGAATATTGGTGGAGCGAAAGTCGTCTTTCTAAATCCATCTTTGAAGAGACAAGTGAATAGTAATATAGTATGACTGCTTGGCTTTACTTCTCTCCGACTCCACTCTATCATGCAACAGAACACATTTCATAAAAAATAAATGATTGATGCAAAACAATACATTTTTTGGATAAAATTCTAGAAACCATTCCCCGTATTGCTCCACTTGTTGTTCACCTCCAGGTTACTGCACTTTTTAACTGACCATTAGGATTAATAATAATTCATTACACCCAAAAATATATAATATATAATTCAAAAAATAGCGCAAACACCATTAGGAGACAGAATTTGTAAGATCGTGATTTTTTTTATATAATTGTTATCTATTACTGATTATTTTTGTTATATATTGTATATTTGAACTAAATTAAATATTAATATATACAAATTACTACTCATATATTTGAATTTGGTTCATGTATATAAATCTTAGGCTTGGCTTTACTTCTCTCCGACTCCACTCTATCATGCAACAGAACACATTTCATAAAAAATAAATGATTGATGCAAAACAATACATTTTTTGGATAAAATTCTAGAAACCATTCCCCGTATTGCTCCACTTGTTGTTCACCTCCAGGTTACTGCACTTTTTAACTGACCATTAGGATTAATAATAATTCATTACACCCAAAAATATATAATATATAATTCAAAAAATAGCGCAAACACCATTAGGAGACAGAATTTGTAAGATCGTGATTTTTTTTATATAATTGTTATCTATTACTGATTATTTTTGTTATATATTGTATATTTGAACTAAATTAAATATTAATATATACAAATTACTACTCATATATTTGAATTTGGTTCATGTATAAAAATCTTAGGTAATATAAAGTAATAATAAACACTGAAAAAGCAGAGATATAGATTTAATTAATATAAGATAGCTTATGTAAATGGAACATGCACATATAGGGAATCAAATGTATTATTATTTTTAACTTCTCGTAGATTTCTGTTATTAATAATGACATTATCATACAGATCTGATTGAATTACCAGTTTGAGTCCGATTGATCCAAAAAGCTTGAGTTTCTCACAAATAAATATGACCGAAGCTCAACTTTTTTAAAATAAGCTCAAGCTTTGGTGTTTTAAAAGTCTTTAAATTTATCCCTTGAGAGACTTTTTAAATTGGTAAACATTATTTATTGAGCAACAGAAAATTATTCCATGAAATGCAAATGTTGAATTAACAGATGATAAAATTTTTACTGTTTATTTTTATTAAATTAAATACTACAGTTATTTTATAATTTTAACAATAGACATGGGATATGAACAGATGTGTGACAAAATCCTTGATTTCACAATATCAAATTAGTTTTTTGGTATATGTAATTAAGCTATTGTAAAAACAGGAAAAAAATTAGTCCTAGAAAGATATTGTTTAGAATACATCAACAGTTAAATGAGTTCATTTGCTAACTGTTGATGGGTGAAAACTGATTGATAGTTATCTTGAAGCACATTTTAATTGATTATCTTATTTTACTGCAGATGTTTTTGGCTTTTTAATCATTTCTCAAAATTTTAATTTTAAATAATTTTATAATTATTGCCTGCCTTATCAATTAATGGCATTTAAGGTAAAGTTTTTTCATGAATTATGGTTTTTGCTACTGTTTTTATAAATTAACTTTTTGCATTGAAATAAGTAACTGCATTGACTTAATTTGTGCTGTGACTTATTTTAATTGAATTTATCAATTAAAATTTTTGAATATTATTGGGAAATTTGAAATTTTTGAATATTATATGCTAGATTTTGCTGCTTTCTATTTGTGTCTATTACACACTACTTTAATTTTTTTTTATGAACATTGTATTTGATATAGTTTGGCTTAGATGATCCATATATTACTGGCAATGTGTGAAACTGAGATATCGTATAGAATGCATAGTATTTTTTTGGCAAAGTATGAAATAAACTTATTTTATTCTGACATTATATACTTTACCTGAGATTTTTAATGAAATAACTAAGAATTCTATATAGAATGTCTAGCATTTTTTTCACAAAGCATAATATATAATAGGCAACAGGGAGATACTTTATTAACAAAGTGAAACCCAAATTAATTAAAAATTTAATAGAAAAAAAGAAACAAGAAAATTTTAGTAATAAATTGGTATTTGAAACTAAATAAAAATATTTTGCTGAACATATCATCATTTTATTATTCTATTTATATCAAGTCTGAACTTTAATGATAAAAAATTGAATTGCATAGTATATTTTTCTTAGCTGAAAAACATTTCTTTGTTTGACACTTTGTCTAAAGACTGAAATAAATGTGTTGCATTCCTCAAATCATAACTGCCAAATGTGATATTTTATGGTATAATATAATTGTATTGATTATAAATACTATAAATTTAAAACATAATTTAGATGAGTATGTTAATGGTCTTTTCAAATCAAATCAATTTTACTTGAAAAAGGGTGATATAGTATTTTATATAAATATGACTTGTTTTCTTACTCAGGATTTGATAAATGCTGCATATATAGTTCTGCTCTTACATATTCACTTATCTAATCCTTGTCCAGATCTAGTAAACTGTTGTGTTGAAGCTGACTTGAGCGAGATTTGTTTATCCATTAGGATATCTTCCAATAGCACTTATCAAATCCTTGTCCAGATCTAGTGAACTGTTGTGTTGAAGCTGACTTGAGCGAGATTTGTTTATCCATTAGGATATCTTCCAATAAAAGATTCTTGCGTACAGAAAACTGCAGTTTAATATAAAACTGTTTTAATACTCTGTGTGTCATCGTGCCAAATGGACAGTCATTGTCCTTCATGATGATGGCCAAAATATTGCAAGCATTTCTCTGTGTTTTTCCTTTTAAAAAGTTTTAAAAATGATTACATTAAAAATATACTTTTGTACTTTGATAGTGTGAAATATATTAAATATGGTACTTTTGTACTGCATGACAATGCTAGAGCAGGCAAAGGGAATAAATGTTTGATGATAAACAACTAACAATCATCAAATAGTGAAAAGTACCTTCTTTGCTCAGTTTTTCAGTTTCACACATTACTTAAAACAAATTCAGTAAGTATGTAGATGATTTTATTTTATAATTTGTCTTCAAGTTTTAGGTATTCTGTAAAACATCTAAGCATTCTGCAAAGTCGCGAATTTGAACGAATGCAATAAAAATAATTATACACTAAGCCTAACGGTTAGCGACTCTGCAAATTCCAGAGTTCTGCCCCTGACTCGGGTCTTTTTTAAGTTCTAACTTAATACTAATTAACTACAAAACAATCTAACACAATGTAACGTCTAACTGATGAAACAAAATCAGAAATCGGAACTTATAATTAAAATGCCAATTAAGTGTTAGAAGTAAACGAACAAATGATGTTAGAACTTACACTAATAATTTGAAGAAAATCTCAAACAAGTTACTGTAAAACATCTAAGCATTCTATACAATGCTTTAGTTTCCTACTTTGCCAATAACACAGATATCACCAAACAAAAATAAAACACAAACTATTCATTTATAGCCACAATTAATTTAACTTGTAATTAGTGGATTTTCAAGTACAATGAGTTAATAAATAATAATAATAATAAAGCTCTGGTACTTGAATTTTTCAAACTTTTTCTTAGTATCAATTCAATAATCTGAGTTTTTGAAAACATCAGAGTTTCAGCATCTCTATATCTAATGAACTAGAATCATAATTTAAATTAGCAGTTTTGTGGAATGATGATTTATATAATAGATGAGTATAAATTATATTCTGAAATACATGTAAATATTTTATATTAAAATATTAAAAAAAAACAGGTATATTTTAATTATAGCAGTAAAATATTTTATTATTTTACATTTGTATTTTACTTAAAATATTTATATGTATACTAATCTGTTGATTATATTGAGCTTTATATTAAAATTGCATGAACTTTGTTCCTTTAATAAGTTAATTTTTCAATGCTAATAATTGTATAAAATTGCTTTTATAATGCTAATTTTTTAAATATTAAATCATTTTTATCCTTCATATAATACATCTTTATAATCTTTTATAATTACATTTCTGTCTTCCACTTTCTGTTCTTTGCAAATCGTCTTTCTACTACCTCCACTTCCGATACAAACTTCAAATAATAGTCGATCCTTACAAGAAACTCAATTGTCACTTTCACCAATTCTACGTCTGGAAATTCAGCACCTCAATCGGCTTGTCGATTGCGTCGTTCTTTTATATTCGAGTGACGAACACTTTTGCGCTCGCTAATTTACATACTTATACGTAACAAGTTCAAAGTTATTAGTTTACAGAGTAATTCATTCATGTCATTATCTTTACAATTAATTTATATATCGAACAAAACACCGATATGGATCATTCTTATTTTCACATATCAGTTTCAGTGGTAAAATTTATGTAGATAAGATGACATCATTAACCGGGATAGCTCTTCCGTATACGGGTTCCGACTCCGTATCACGTGATTGCCAACTACAACGGAGAAGGTGGAAGTAACTTAACTTTTAAACTAAAATATATGTTAGCATATAAGAAAATAACAATAAATAATAGTGTGTATAATAAAATAAAAATAGAACAGATCAAAGTTAACTTCCTCACACCTGGATGCTGGGTCCCTGTTCGGGCGCCAATTGCAAAGTCGCGGATTAGAACGACTGTCAATAATTCTAATTATTGTTCAATCTAAGTTTGGTATAAAACTGTTTTAATACTCTGTGTGTCATTGTGCCAAATGGACAGTCATTGTCCTTCATGATGATGGCCAAAAATATTGCAAGCATTTCTGTGTTTTTCCTTTTAAAAAGTTTTAAAAATGATTACATTAAAAATATACTTTTGTACTTTGATAGTGTGAAATATATTAAATATGGTACTTTTGTACTGCATGACAATGCTAGAGCAGGCAAAGGGAATAAATGTTTGATGATAAACAACTAACAATCATCAAATAGTGAAAAGTACCTTCTTTGCTCAGTTTTTCAGTTTCACACATTACTTAAAACAAATTCAGTAAGTATGTAGATGATTTTATTTTATAATTTGTCTTCAAGTTTTAGGTATTCTGTAAAACATCTAAGCATTCTATACAATGCTTTAGTTTCCTACTTTGCCAATAACACAGATATCACCAAACAAAAATAAAACACAAACTATTCATTTATAGCCACAATTAATTTAACTTGTAATTAGTGGATTTTCAAGTACAATGAGTTAATAAATAATAATAATAATAAAGCTCTGGTACTTGAATTTTTCAAACTTTTTCTTAGTATCAATTCAATAATCTGAGTTTTTGAAAACATCAGAGTTTTAGCATCTCTATATCTAATGAACTAGAATCATAATTTAAATTAGCAGTTTTGTGGAATGATGATTTATATAATAGATGAGTATAAATTATATTCTGAAATACATGTAAATATTTTATATTAAAATATTAAAAAAAAACAGGTATATTTTAATTATAGCAGTAAAATATTTTATTATTTTACATTTGTATTTTACTTAAAATATTTATATGTATACTAATCTGTTGATTATATTGAGCTTTATATTAAAATTGCATGAACTTTGTTCCTTTAATAAGTTAATTTTTCAATGCTAATAATTGTATAAAATTGCTTTTATAATGCTAATTTTTTAAATATTAAATCATTTTTATCCTTCATATAATACATCTTTATAATCTTTTATAATTACATTTCTGTCTTCCACTTTCTGTTCTTTGCAAATCGTCTAGTGCAGCAACTAGTCCACAATTCCGCGACACTTTTCCTTGCACCCGCCCCACCAAGTTATCTAAGTCGGTACAATGACTCTCTGTTAATTAATCCATCTGTTCGGCGATTAACACAACATGATAGTAGAGTTTCTTTGGTGGCAAGTAAATGTGTGTCTTCCTATGTCAGCTGTGATGTTCCTTTAAACAATGGTGAGATCTTGAAAGCATGTTTCTATTTACTATTTTTATTGCTCTAGTGCATGTATTTCTTAATAGACTTGCAATTTGTGCTAGTAATTCTGTCAAAGTTAAAGTTAAAAATGATAAAAATCATTCAAATCTTTTGAAAAGCATTGATATTATTATTGATTTTTGTAATTATTTTTTTGAATAGGTTCCATAACAAGCATTCCTTCTGGTCCATATAGACGATCTGGATTTGGTTTAGATGCACATAATGATATAATATCTGGTTCTACTGATAGCTCTTGTATTCTTAATGCAGCAGATTTAAAACATTGCTCTTCATCAAGTGCAATTTTGCAACTGAATACAAATTTTATAAGTACTGAACCAAGGTATAGTGTAAATCAATTGGATGAAAAGTGTAATGAAGAAACTGGAACTGCTGATAGCCTTATTTCTGTTTCTTTTTCACCTGACATCACATCAGAGAATATTCGTCCAAATTTTACTGTGGGTGATAGGTAAAGATTTTTCATTTAAATAATACCTGATATCCATTCATTTAGTTCTGAAGTTAGTAATGTTGAAAAATTTAGTTGATCAGTAATTAAAATGCCAGTTTATAGTTCCCTATTTGAGAATTTAAAAAAGTTTTATAAAATCGCCAAATGCTCTAGAGCAGAGCTGTCCAAAAGGTGGCCCGCCATGCCATTTTGTGCGGCCCGCGAGGCTTTCACAATTTGTGATTTAATATTATTTTTTAATGTTTTTTTTACTTTTATTTATTACTTTTTTTAAGAGATTAATAAAAAGAATCCTAAAAAATTATATTAACTCAATTAGTTAATTTTTCTTAATTATTAGTAATTTTCTTTCCACTTTTATTAATTACTTTTTTTAAGAGATTAATAAAAAGAATCCTAAAATTGAATTATAAAGATTAATAAAAAGAATCCTAAAATTGAATTATATTAACTCAATTAACGTTCTTAATTATTAGTAATTATTTAATGATCAACAATCTATCGATGACTTTCTTAATTATTAGTAATTTTTAATTATCAACACTATCTCAATGACATCCCATTTTTATAAGATTTTCATTCATGTCAATTTTAGTTTTAGCTATTTCAATTTAAAGTTTTATATTATGGCTGTATTTTAATTATTTTTTGGTTACTAATACTTGCCATATCAATGATTGTGTGACTGTTGTTGTGAGATTCTGTTTTAATTTTATTTTACTCTTTAATTTAATTTTACTTTGCATTTTAATTTAATTTAATTTTTATTTTTACCATGAGTTCATTGCATTTGTGAAATGAATGAGAAAAAACATAAAATAGAAAATGAAAATAGAAGTGTATTAGCAGCGATGGGAAAATGACTTTTTCATAACAAATCGCATGGATAAACTGATTTGTTTAATGAACATTTTCCTAATTTTTGTGATTTTGGTCGGAAATTAATATCAATGTTTGGTAGTACTTATTTGTGTGAAAGTGCATTTTCTAATATGAAGATAGTTAAGAATTGATTTGGAACCTGTCTTGGAGATTCTTCTCTCTTATATATTTTGATATAGATAGCTACAATAGGAATGGATGTAAATATCCAGCCATTGAAATGCTGCTGCTGCCCTCATTTATCACATTAAATAGATACATACTGTCTGTCCAGCTTAGCCTCGACCATCGACGCAAGTACACATGCGCTAACTAAACGAGTCCAGTGACAAAATAGGGATGACAGCTTCGCACAAAATAGGGATGACGCTTAGGGATCACAAGATAACTGAAGTTGAATGGAAGTTTATTATAATGTTGAATGCTAAATGATTAGTTTCAACATTGGAAATGGTATATTTAACAGAACTTAATATAATATAAACTGAAACCATTCCCACCCATCATTATACCGACTGCAACTCTCCCTTTCGCGTTTAAACTCATCCACCTTAGTTAGGCATGGCTTTTGTGATGGACAATACATACTTTTTTATATTTTTTAATTGATATATTTTATAACTTTTTGTTAACATGTTTATTGGATGCAATCTGGTAATATTAATTTTGTAACAAGGTTTGTTAATCTGGAAATAAAATTGGTTTCCAAATAGCGTTATATTTATGCGTTCCAATCTGGAAATAAAATTGGTTTCCAAAAAGCTTTATATTTATGCAATCTGTTTGTTGAGACAATAGCGTATTGAGTACCAAAGCCCTTCCCCTTTTTTGTAACTGCGGCCCTCCATATCTCTAGTAAACACGGCTATGGCCCTCGGGTTCATTATAATTGGACAGCACTACTCTACAGATATTATAAATTTTTATTACCTGAATGGCTTAGTCTCCGGATATCAGCTTTACAGAATATCTTTGGGATATAATGGAAAAGACTATTTATAACATGTTATCATCTAATTTACAGTAACTATGTAGTACACTCATTTCTGCATGGTGCAATATTCTGTATAACACATCAAGCATCTTGTAGAATCCATGTATATATGAATTCAGGCTGTTCTGAAGGCCAAAAGAAGTAAAATATAATAATATATAAGTGTATCTATATATAAGTGTGGGATTATAGTGAATACTAAAAATCAGATTTTATATAATATGAATCAATATTCATATCATACTAATCAAAATTTTTCATCTGTTTATAGTTTACATTTAATCCTGAAAGATATGATTATATACAAAAGTTGAGATGATTAATTCAATTGATTAGTATGATTTTATTTAAACATACTATATTATAATTGTAAATACTTAATGAAATTATATATTTAACGAGCAAATAAAAAAATTCATAATATTCCAGAAAATTATTGTTTATTTAGCTTAAAACCCTAAAAATTGCAATTTCATAAAGATTTGTTTTTGCAAAGAATGACATTGATAAGCATTTGATAGCAGGCCTAAACATATTTTATTTGAAATAACATTTCAAAATAACTTCATGATAATTTATTTTAATTTATCAAATAATTTTTCTTTAAATAATTTATTTTTTTATTTGAAATCAACTAATAACATTAACAAAACTACTGCAGTTGAGGTTATTGTTATGTTCTCAAATGACATACTTATCAATCGCTAATGTTTTCGGTATCACTACCATCTTCAGGCTAAGACGTTCCAGAAAATGATGATTTGAACACTATTCCAGTTCAGGTACAGAATCGCAGCAAAAAACAAACAAACAGTAAAGAACATCGTTGCTAAGTAACAGTTTCTTAGGCAACCGATGGTTAGCTGAAGGTTGATAAACCAAAAAAGATGGGATGGCAGTAGAGCTCCCAGCGGCCTGGAAATATGTGTTGCAGGAAGTAGGAAGGAGCCAACAAATGTAATGCATGTTATGCATAACCGAACCTAGTTTTTTTATCTTTTTACAATTTTATTTTGGTTTATCAACCTTCTTTATTAACCATTGGTTGCCTAAGAAACTGTTACTTAGCAATGATGTTCTTTACTGTTTGTTTGTTTTTTGTTTTTGCTGTGATTCTGTACCTGAACCGTTATAGTGTTCGAATCATCATTTTCTGGAACGTCTTAGCCTGAAGATGGTAGTGATACCAAAAATGTTAGCGATTGATAAGTATGTCGTTTGAGAACATAACAATAACTTCAACCGTGGTAAGTGCTAAAGTTTGTTAATGTTATTAGAGGCGGTGAATTTTAAAGAATGAAATCAACTAAATTTTTTCAAATAAAATTTTAAATATTGTTCCTTGTTTTTGAAATACAGGTGTTTCCTGATATTAAAAATTAATTTGGACCTGGAAATTGCTTGTAAAATAAGAATTTATAAACTAAGAATCAATTTCCCATAGATATAATATTAAATTAGGTTTTGTTCTCAATAATGCAATTTGACTATAATAAAAGTAAGTAAAGGCCAACAAAATCATTAATTTGTATGAACTGCATAAATTATTAACAATCCAAATATGATCTTCCAACCCAGGAACTCATAAAGCAAGAAATACCTGTATATCCAATTGAACTTTAATAAAGGAGTACTATTAATTGCATGAAATAGATGGGTATAAGCTTTTATGTTAGGTAGTTTAAATTTTTGATAAAAATTAATATCTCATCTATTAAAATAATCATATATTTTATATATATATTAAGTTTGTTTTGTTTAAATATGTAAAATAATATAGTATTTAGGCTGCTTCATAAGACATAATATTTTTATGTAAATAAATAATTTATATTATTTTAGGTATTATATCTTATGTACAAGAGAATGTTATCCATTTTAAATTTTGTGTGTTAGAACAGTGGTTCTTAACTTTTTCAAAATCATAGAACACTTTTGATTATAAAGAAAATTTGTGGAACATTATATTAATAAGATCATAAAACAAGCAACAAAAATATGCATGAACATGTATTTTATTAAAAATTATACATTATACATAAAATAACAGTAAAATAAAACATTAATTAAAAAACATATATTCTTAAGAATTGTAAGTAACTCTTTTTAGAAAAATAGAACATATTTAAATCAAGTTTAATGCGATGCCTGAACTAATTATCTTTTGTAGATTTGAACAATGTCCGATTTCATATGTGATAAAGCTACTCTCATTTCTTACAAAATACACAGAAACAACTCACTTAATACTTCATTTACGTCAATACAGCTCTTTAGCAAGTAAGAGTTTTTATTTTGGCATAACATTTTCCCATTCAGTGCCATTCACCCACAAAAATAGAATGCTCAGCATTCTATTTTTGGCACTGAAGAGGGACTGCTTATGGTCTGAAAACGTTATGCCAAAATAAAAACACTTACTTGCTAAAGAGATTGACATAAATGTGAGAAGTCCGTCACCTCGTCCGGAACTTCTCCCAAGTTCGACCCCAACCCCCGCTCCATTACCCTTCGTCTGGGCGACGACCACAGATTACAATTTAAATGAAACTCATTTCGTGTAATCCAATCAAGAAAATAACAAACAGCATTAATGACAGGCTCCATCTTTAAACATAAACTGATTAATTTATTAATATTCAAAGAAAATGTAATACAAAACGGTTACTATAATAAAACGAAGTTATACAACCTGAAGTCCCCAATAGTATAAGAAAAAAGATGAAGGTTGACTTCACAAACATAGGTACGGTTAAAACCAGCAGCACTCAGCTCCTCGCAAACATCCGATACAGGGGACCACACACCCTCTGGTGTGGACAATCTCTTATAGTCAACTGCATTTACATAAGTAACCATGATTATCATACCACATCTTTGAATTACAAAATAAACTTGCTTATTACAATTTTTACATTTTAACTCACAATTTAATTTAATTAGTCGAACAATTCTTTTAAATTTTAAACTGCCAACATTTCCAACTACTCCAACTCATTCCTTACGCAAACTAAGATGGCCGCTCCCATCAAATCGCCGACCACAACTGGTAATATTCACCCCTTTCTTCTCTCTTTGCGGCACCATATCCTTACAAATGTATCATTTTTTCTTCAATATTACTAAGTCTTTCGTGTTTTTTAGTTTTTATGTTTATTAATATCAAAAAGCTTAGCTCACACAAATATGTGTCAAAAACTGTAGCAAAATCTTAAATACTTTTGTGAATAAGCGTGCTTAATAGTTTAATCGAAAATACAAGTTGAATCTTGTCTACATTATAAAATGCATACTGTGCAGTATGCTAAGGTCATTCAACTAAGCCTCGCTTTCATAATTTCATGTAACACTTGTAACATGTTTGCAGAACATCAGTGTTCCAGGGAATACTGGTTAAGAACCACTGCATTAGAATATGGTCTCATGAAAAATAACCATTCTAAAAAAAGAATTCTTGTATATAGCTGAAGCTGACCTATATGGAGACCAAAATGTGTGAGATTAACTTGCATTTCTGGAATTTGACAGTGATTTATTGTAAATTTATGCATTACAGTAATATTTTTTTATATTTTCTCACTAATGATTATAGTAATGTCTTTTAATCTATTATAAACTGGTTTTATTTAAGATTTTTGGTTATTTAATACTAACTTTCAGAATATTGATACAGATTGAGTATTCCCAATTCGAAATATTCCAAAATCTGTAACTTTTGCTTTTACAGCAGGAAGCATTTCTGGGTAGGACTATGACTCACAGTTTATCCCTTGAAAGATAACACAATAATATGGTGCAGCCTTGGCACACTTGTGATTCAGTTATCTGTCAAACATTGTCAGTGCAAGGCATCTTGACTATTTATTTTAATTGTGTAGTTTATATATCATTAAAAATATCTTCAAAAAGGTCTGATAATGAATCTTTTCCTGCTTCTCTTCAACTCCACCTTAATATTGTATTCTAAAATCTAAAATAGGCTTGATATCAAGCATTTCAGATTAGGGATTCTCAACCTGTATTTTGATATCAGGTGAATTACTATATTTTTAAAATGTAAAATTTTTATCAACAAAAACTTAAATTATGTGAATAAACTTTTCTTTTAGTCCTCAAGAAGCATTACCACCTGGAAACCAATTATTTAATAAAAAAATGGTGAAAAGCCATAGCCAGGACAACCATTTTCTCCCTACAAGGGAGATGTCAAAGAAATCTCTTTCAGAATCTTGTTTGAATCCAGAAAAGGACAGTTCTGCATTGACAATCAATGATGGAAGTGGAAAAATATCAGGTCGACAAAGAAAATCAAGCAATTTATCTTCTATCTTTCACAGTACGATACTTGATGAAGAGGTTACAACAGATTCAAGTCCAACTAACTCCATTCCTGAAGAAGGACATAAAGAGAAAAAGAGAAAGTTCCTGCCACAGTTGATAAAGAAAAAGTCTAAAGTGTCATGAAAATAAAACAACACACACAGACATTAATATTGTAGATATTAAAAAAGATTATATCCAGCTATAGAAATAAAAAAACATGTAAGTTTAGTGAACTGTGGTCACTAACAATTGTATCCTAGACCATCAGATATTTACTATTGTCATAAGGATTTACACACACTGTTGTTATAAAATGTGATAATTGCAGCCATTAGATGGTCTTTCATTCAGTTGTCAGTATGGAAATATATATATGAAGTTCCAGAACTGATAACCACTCATTTTTACCAAGTTTTTGCAAAAGCAAATGAAAATTGCAATAATTTATGAGAGGTAATTCATATTTTATGTAATGGTTTTGGCATCTTATTTTTCTTAACAGTAGTGATACTGATTATTCAGTTATCATAGCAGATATTTTTTTATAGTTAAACAAAATACAAAATAATATTTCACAGTTATACTTTATAGAAGAGAGAAAATTAATGTTAAAAATTATATAAGAAAAAATGTAAAAAGGCAGAAACTTTTATAATTTAATAGTATCTATTGTTTAAATGTTTTAAATGCCATTCTATGAGATGATGATTTGTTGTTGTTGGATACTGTATCATATACAAAACTTGTATTCAATAATGAACACAAACTTTATTGATCTGTTTTTATTGCTGTCAAATTGACAGTTTCTTGTTAATCAGAAATTGTTTAGAGTAAAAGAATGTAAAAAAAAAATTGAAATATTTTAATAATTCTATTTTTGTTTTATTGTTACAAATAGCAATTTGCATTAAGTGCATATAGCATTTGCTTGGCACAAATTTCTTACAAAGATATTAACATTATAACTACAGTGTGTTTGAAAAGTAACTATACACCCATAATAAATACGATTATTTATTGAGGGATTGTATTCCGTGTTCTGCAAGTAATGTTTTCTGCAAAAATTTGCAGAATGTTGGAAATGGTTCCCATGAACATCTAGACGATAACAACTGTAAGATAAGTTGATGTTACTTATTGTTGTACTAGTATTATATATAATTGTTCTTATAGTATCATTATGACAGGTGTACAGTTACTTTTCGAACTCACTGTATTGATACATATTTAAAAACTATCTAATTAAAATTAATACATTATTTTTTTTATATTTATTTTGTTACACATTATTCAAATAAAATGCACATATATAACATATGAATCTTACTATTTAGTTTTTCTGTATTAATCCAGATAAGATTTTATAGGTAAATTTAAACACAGCTGGAATTTTATTCTTAGATAATTTCATATCAGATATAATTCGGGGAATTTTTAACTCAAATTTATTTTATGTTTAACAAAGTAAACAAATGTAACATATATATAAATCAGTAGAAAAATAACTGAGAAAAGCTGGAAGAAAATTTATAAGGATGACAACTTTTAAAGGATTGCTGCTGATTGCCAGTCTCTCTCTGTTTTTACTAGTCTCAGAAGCAGGATTATGTAGCAAATACTGTCCTAAAATATGTCCTATTGGTAAATGCAAGAAAATATGCTCTGTTTTATGCTCTCCAGTTTGTAAGTATAAATAATCTAATCTTAATATGGTTTGGCTTTTACTCATTTTAAAAATTTATTAAGTTGATTATAATAATGAATTTATAGATGATCAGAAAGATTTTAGTGATGAATTGAAAAATATGCAAGTAAGTTTATATCCAAAATATTTCTTCAAGTTTTTTTAATATTAAATTTTTTACTTTTATTTAAGTGATTATAATTTGTGTATGTGCTCGTTTTTTGAAAATTATGATTTGCAAACATAATTATATTTATTTTTCATTTTTTTTAGGATGAAAATCAATTTTGAAGACTAATTTGACGCTCATCTTAAAATATTTAAGCAGTTAAGGAATGTAATAAATGAATCATAAAAAATTAAATTTTGTAATTGCTTGTGTTTAATAAATATTTTCAAAATTACATGTTTTTAAATATTCAGAATTTTTTGAATTTGTTTCAAAAGAATACTGGAATCGCGTAAACTTTAGAAACTATTCGAATGATTTCGGTTTTTGAATCTCGATAATTTTCTTTTCTTTTAAACAGGATAGATTGAGGTAAGTTTGGATTTTAGTTTGTTCTCAACAGTTTGATGGATATTTTTATGATTTTCAGCAAAAGCATAACTCGAATAATGGCTTCCAATGAAAAAGAATCGAATGAAATTTTGGATTCTGCTGCAGAATCTTCCGATAAAGAAACATTTGTAGAATCCGAAGTCATTGAAAACTTTGGTAATTTTGTTTTTTTAACGTTGCATTTTAGTTTTAAAATCATTAATAAAGTGTCAAATATGTTTTAAATAGTTTCGTCCTGCTATTCTAACCTTACCTTATCACCTAATGGTGATTCCTATATATCAGAGAGTACTGATACGGATTCTACTTACAATTCAACATCGAGTGATGATGATGAGATGGAAGATAAAGAAATTATGAATTTTGAAAATTGCGTACTAAAAGATTTTTGTAATGATGATTCAGAGAATATAAACAATCAAAATATCTCTAAAAATGATTCAAATAACATGCTTTTTGATGATGAATATCCAGGAGATTGCAAAGTGGAAATTTCAGACGTAGTCATCAATGATGGAGATTCAGGCAGAGAATATTTTGATAGTTATGGAAGAGATAGCGATCTGGAACAAGATTGCAATTCTTTAGAAATTACTGCTGATTCTGTTTGCATTAAAGAAGAATCTGTTGAGGAACATTCAGATGAAAACCACGTAGAAGATTGCAAATCCAAACATTTAGGCAACCTTTCACAATCTATTGATGATGATGATATCAGCGAGAAGGATTCAGTTCAAGTAATTTTCGGTGATGATTATCCAGGCCATTGCAAACTGGAACATACAGAAAATCTTTCAGAAGTTACTACTGATCTGATTGCCAACGAGGGGAAATCAGTTAAGAATTTTGATAATAAGTTTCTATGCAATCTCTCGCAAACTAGTAAATATTCATGTGACTCTTGTGATGATGAATGTTTAGTCAATTGCAAACAACAAGAACTAATTAATCCATCTCAAACTATCGATAATCTAGATAAGTATTCGTTAAAATCCACTCTAGTAGTGATTAATGACCGAATTAATAACGAAGAGGAAATAGAGCAGAAATCTGCCGTGTCAAGTATAAAGAATTCGTTTTCGCGAATTTTGGAGATTTTTTCTGGCATAGAAAGAAATTCTGAGAAGAATATAGCATGCAATGGTATCAATGTATTGGTCGATCCTGCTGAAATAAAAGCGAATAATAAGAAATTATTTATTTGAAAGAAATTGTGACTTACTGATGAATAATTATGAAGAGAAATATAAATTGCAGTTCAACAAATACAAAAGTTTTTTGTTAAATTTCATTATTTTTCTGCTCCTAAACGTTAACATATATAAACTTGTAAGCAACATATATATGGGTCGATCCTGCTGAAATAAAAACGAATAATAAATTATTTATTTGAAAGAAATTATAACTTACTGATGAATAATTATGAAGAGAAATATAAATTGCAGTTCAACAAGTACAAAAGTTTTTTGTTTCATTATTTTTCTGCTCCTAAACGTTAACATATATAAACTTGTAAGCAACATATATAAATTTGTTAATTTTTGACCTGTTTAATATATGTATATCTTGATTATTTGTCTTATTAAAGTTTATTCAGATTTTTAAAATTTTAAGTGCACAATATTTTATAAAAAAAATTTCAAGAAATATTTTTTAAGTTTTTTCCCCCTTCAAAATATTGACACATTTTGCGAAAGAAATTATGAAAGTTCGAAATTATCTTCAACAACAACTTTCTTATCTGGTATCTTAGTTCTCTTTAGACAGGACTGATGCATTTCTGATAACTCTTTGATGATATTCCTGGGCACGTCCGTTTTTGCATCAGGAGTAATAGAATTATTATCTAGACGTAAAGTGTAATCTATTTTATCATGGGATGAATCACTGATGGGAATTGAATGCTGAGAATTATCTGATTCTGGTAGCTTAATCCATGTTTCTGATATATTAGACTTTTCTTTGATACAAACTGATATATCGGGAATTGATTCTTTACAAAAATCGATGTTTGTCGAATCTTGAATTGAAAGCATTTGATCCTCTTCTGATGATTCGGAAATGTTGATTTCTTGAGAAATGTCAGATTCCGATTCTTCTACGATAAAAACTTGTGATATATCATCAAAAATGTCTTCACGGGACGTACACATTTCCAAATCTGTTTCGTCATACTCTTTACTTGTTAAAGGTGTTTCTGAATTACTGATAACAATCGCATCTTGGAGAATATCTGACCTAGATGGTTCTTCGATATAATCTTCTAATTTGTGGGAAACTGTTTTAGGACAATCAGAATTTATCGTACCTGTTTTATCACATTCTACGTTTTCTTGAATCAAAGTTATTTTATAAGATTCATATAGATCATTCTCATGTTGAAGCTGTTCACTTTTGGACGGTTTTGGGGTAAAATAATCGTTTTTTGAGGTTACTTCTGAAAATTTTTCATTTTTCATCGCGTTAAAGCAATGAATATCAAATGATAAATGATGATCTTCGTGTTGGTTTGCGTACGATTTCATGCACTCATCCATACGTTCATTAAAAGAATTCAGGATGTTATCGAATTTTTCGTATTCTACGTCCTCTTCAGGAATGCAAAACTCTTGTTCTTCGTAAAGATTTTGCCGAGTTGCACAGTCATTTTCATTTCTAGTACAAGATGGAGGAGAAACCAGATTTACTTCAGTTGACTTATCGCCTAATGCTCCAATTATTTCTCTATTCAGTTGGCTGAGGAAATCGGTTATTTTTTCCGATTCAACTTCGGCTTCTTCTATTGATAGGGACAAAATTCGTTTCGGATTATCTGAAGAAATCTGATCACATATACGAGTTGTACATCTAGAAACAGAATCATCATCATCATCGTATGGCTTATCGAGCATCTTGAGATTATATAATTGTCAAGAAAACGTTTGAACTCTGAAATGTTGTAGCAATAACAATAATCAAAGATGCAAAATATGGATGAAACCACATTTAAATCGTAGCAAAATTTCTGAAATCCTCAAGAAATTCCATTTTGTGCAATTATTAATAAACAATAATGGTTATTGTTAATTTTAAGTTATGGATTTGAATCTTTTTCAGCTGACAGTGATAAATAAATTATATAATTATACATTAAAAAAATTTACTTTTAGATTCTCACGATGTGAAGAGATAATTATGACTTTCATTAATTAATAAGTAGGTTATCATCACGTTTTTTTAAGCGAAAGTGTCACGATTAGTTTCATGTAGCATGGTTTATGAAAAAATTCGTTACATTTTTTATCTTTTTTTTTCTTCGCTACTTTTTTCTAGGAACAGCTATCGTTCCATTGAGTGGATTCATATTGAATCGGCTATGTGGAAGAAACAATGATTACTGTTGTGTTAAGAAGAGAGACTTGAGACAGTTCGTCCTTCACTGTGACTCGATCCATTCAACCTTTACC
The DNA here is from genome assembly GCA_000484575.1 of Olivierus martensii. NCBI lineage: Eukaryota > Metazoa > Arthropoda > Arachnida > Scorpiones > Buthidae > Olivierus > Olivierus martensii. Next base: position 57,035 of record AYEL01070311.1, read on the forward strand.
GTTTAAAATACAGCTAGAAGCGTCATGGACACTTCCCACTGGAAGAGAAAATGAAAACTAGTTTGGTTTTTAATGTTTTCACCTTCCATTCTTTAATGTGCAGAAATAGGTAAGCCCACTCTTTTGTATTTTTATCTAGAATTTAAATTTAGCTTGAAAGTTTTTTTTTCTTCTAGTATCTTTGTTTAGTGTACAGCTAGTTCTTTTAGCTTTGTAACTATGCAAAAATTCAAATGTGCTTTAAATTTATCTGGTTTTTATTGTTAGCCGGTTTTTACGAGAATCCGGTTTTCGTGTTATAAACGAAATTTGTTTCTTTGCACTTAAAATATTTTAAACATACAGCTGATTATGCCCATATAAATACAGAATATAGCACAAATTTGAGTGTTTTAACTGCAGAAATCCTATATTTTTGCAGTTTAAATACCTATATTTTGCATTCCACTTCATTGTAACGAATGGATAATAAAAATTTCCAGAAATTTGTGCTAGCAAAGTTGTTACCTTCCTAGCAGTTTTATCAGATACGTCTGATATATCAGCGATAATTGTATATCTGAAGTTCCTTGGCAAACTCTATATCTCATATTGCAGTACAAGCAGGATTCACTCTTAGTGAGCAACTCTTATATTGTTCCTTTTATTGTTACTTTGTGTTAACACGAAACTATATAACTTTGTGTTTGGTGCAGCATGGCTCAGGTGTTTCTTGTGCCACAAACTCCTACCAAACAAACAAAAATTTCCAATATTGCATCCATGAAAAATTCGCTGATAATCCATCCAACCATGGTTAAACGAATGATTAAATTTACTTGAATAACAAAAAGTATAATTTTAAATTATTTTATTTCTTTTCCAGATTATAATAATCAGAGATGAAAATTGTCTTATCTACAAGTTTTATCCTCTTCCTTATTTTAGTATCAGGTAAAATATGATTTTTTTTTTTTATCGTGCAACCATGCAGATCACTTTTTAAAAAATGCTTCTATGGAAAAATTAAAACGATTAATTATATTTTAATAAGGAAATTAATATCGTAATCATAAAACTTTTTTTTATCATTGAAGTAATTATAGAGACACAGGAATCGAAGCGTCATCACAATGGCAAGTGTAAAACGTCTTGGGGAGAAAACGGAACGTGTCGACACGTAACAACTTGCGAAGGAAGAGTCGATACCGGAGCTGTATGTTATTGGTTTCAGGGATCTCCTCATGTCTGTTGTAGCGAAAATAGTATCTCGAGAAGAATGGTAGACATACCCACTTTTAGACAAGAGGGTAAGACGTTGATATTTTTTGTCGCTATTTGTTTACGTAAAAAAGTAAACTCAAGGTTTCGAATTTTTGCAGGTTGCAATGGAGATTTAGATGAAACAAATGATAAAAGCACAAGAATCGTTGGTGGAATGCCAGTTGGGAGTTTAAGCAGACATGGATGGCCTTGGATGGTTAGATATTATGTATTTAGTCCATAGAATGCCAGTTATCCCAACTGATAGCAAACATAATATATACCAGGGGTGGGCAACCTTTTTTTGTAGGGGGCCGTATAGAAAAATTTATGGTGGGCTACAGGCCAATTTTTGTAGGGGGCTGTATAGAAAAATTTATGGTGGGCCACGGGCCAAAGGGCCATATAGAAAAATTTATGGTGGGCCACAGGCCAAAACAAAAACAAATTAATTACACAAATCTTTTTTAAATAAATAATAGTATTTATTTAAAAAAGAGAAGGTACAGATATGTAAGTATACATAGGTTGATATTAGATATAATAAAATAACGTGGCCCGCGGGCCGGAGGTTGCCCACTGTGGGTATGTAAGTATACATAGCGTTGGTATTAGATATAATAAAATAATGTGGCCTAGGCCAGAGATTGCCCACCCCTAATATATACTATCAATATATAAAAAGTTTAACTCCTGATAAAAACATACTCAAAATTTTTATTTCTTTATCTTACAAATATATATTTGTAAAATAAAGAAATAAAAATTATTAGTAAGTAAACTAACAGTTAGTTTACTTACTAATAATTTTTATAACTGTTAGTTAATACTACTAACAGTTAGTAAACTAACTACATGTTATGGTACATATTATAGTAGTTAATTTATTATGTTATATTAGTTAGTTTAGTTAACTTGTAGTTAACTATAGTTACTACAAGTTAACTAAACTTGATATAGATAACTTGTAGTTAACTACAGTTACTAACTAACAAGTAAGTAAGTTTACTAACCGGCAAGCCAGACAGACTTCGGATTATCGGATTTTATAATAATTATGTTCATATATAGTTCTTATGAATGTTAAGAAGCATATTATTATTGTTAAACTATATTAATCCTTTCAGGCTCAAGTTTTCTTTCAAATGCCAGGAAGACAAGCGAGATTCATATGCGGAGGAAGCGTCATCACTTCATACTACATCCTTTCAGCTGCTCATTGTTTCGATGTTGCGTAAGATGAAACTTTCCGAATTCTTCAATAATCTTTCAAAGGCATTAAACTGTAAATTCTGTCTTTGTTACTAAATTTTACGTTCGAATTCTTATACGTTACGTATGATTTGCTGAAGATGGCTTAATAAAGCTGAAAGATCTACAAGTTTAGTAAAATATACTGTTATTCCACTTTTAAAATTGTGCTGAATTTATTTACTCGTAATAAGAAGTTCCACTTTTTAAAATTCTGCTGAATTTATTTACTCAAAAACAATTAATTACAAATCTTTTTTAAATAAATAATAGTATTTATTTAAAAAAGAGAAGGTACAGATATGTAAGTATACATAGGTTGATATTAGATATAATAAAATAACGTGGCCCGCGGGCCGGAGGTTGCCCACTGTGGGTATGTAAGTATACATAGCGTTGGTATTAGATATAATAAAATAATGTGGCCTAGGCCAGAGGTTGCTACCCTTACTTTAGACTATTGGGTCAGGGACTCAAGAAATGCCCACCCCTAATATATACTATCAATATATAAAAGTTTAACTCCTGATAAAAACATACTCAAAATTTTTATTTCTTTATCTTACAAATATATATTTGTAAAATAAAGAAATAAAAATTATTAGTAAGTAAACTAACAGTTAGTTTACTTACTAATAATTTTTATTAGTTACTAACTGTTAGTTAATACTACTAACAGTTAGTAAACTAACATGTTATGGTACATATTATAGTAGTTAATTTATTATGTTAAATTAGTTAGTTTAGTTAACTTGTAGTTAACTAAACTTGATATAGATAACTTGTAGTTAACTACAGTTACTAACTAACAAGTAAGTTAACTAACCGGCAAGCCAGACAGACTTCAGATTATCGGATTTTATAATAATTATGTTCATATATAGTTCTTATGAATGTTAAGAAGCATATTATTATTCTTAAACTATATTAATCCTTTCAGGCTCAAGTTTTCTTTCAAATGCCAGGAAGACAAGCGAGATTCATATGCGGAGGAAGCGTCATCACTTCATACTACATCCTTTCAGCTGCTCATTGTTTCGATGTTGCGTAAGATTATGAAACTTTCCGAATTCTTCAATAATCTTTCAAAGGCATTAAACTGTAAATTCTGTCTTCTAGCATGTCTAATAACTATTTTGTGCGAGTTGGAAGCTTAACTGTTGGTCAAGGCAGACAGCACGATTTATTAAACATATATCAACACGAGAATTATCGCAGAGGTGAATTTTATGACGATATTGCCGTATTAGAAGTAACCAGAGAGATGAATCTTGATGGCAGAGTATCGCCCATCTGTTTGCCCACGGGCAGATATTATGGAGACAGTCTAGTAGGAAAAAATCTTATTGTTGCAGGTTGGGGCCTTACTACTTTCGGTAAGTAATTCTTGTATTTGAATTTCCATATTATCAATTAGTAATATCGAAAGGAAGTTACTTATAATCCGGCAGAATGTTCGGATTATAAATCACTTATTATAGTTAACATTCAAAACCACACTTTTCTAAGGCGGATTACCGAGTTCAATTCTGCAAGAAGTTAGCGTACCTGTGATTCCAAACAGCAAATGTCAGAATGCATACGGACGCGCTATTCTTCCCGCTATATCCAAAGGAATAACGGATGGAATGATATGTGCCGGACTAGAGGAGGGAGGAAAAGATTCCTGTCAGGTAAAAAAAAGTATATGATACTATCTGAACAATGGTCAAACAACGTATAGATAACTAATATTGTATTCACGTTTTAGGGAGATTCAGGTGGACCTCTAATTTTGGAAGATGGAGGAAAACTGATGATTGTTGGTATTGTATCTTTCGGTTATAAATGTGCAGAACCCGGTTATCCGGGAGTTTATACGCGAGTGGTGAATTACTTGCGTTGGTTAGCGGACAACACAGATATGAATCAATAGCACACATTATAACGATTTAATTTATTAGGAACCAATAAATATTATTTATTTTTTATAATTAAATTTGTCAAGTGAATGATTCCTCTTTAATCCTTTCTAAATTTAGTTATTATAAAAACAAGTAAACATTTTAGCAATCTCTCAAATTTTCATTAGAAAGAAATTTTTTTTTTATTTTTTGGAATGCACACTTTCCAGCATAATCTGTATAGTTTGTATAATTACAAAATGTGTTGAATGTTTTATTTTAATTTACTTAATTCTGTAACACAAGTGTAATGAAAGACACATTTGCAGAATTTTCATCAGTTGATAAGATGAATATCAGGTTTTAAAAATCAGTGTTACTATTTCTTTTTGAAATTTTAATGAATATTCAGTATTGATGATGATATCAATACTAAATATTCATTAAAATTGGACTGAGCAGAATATTAATTCTTTGTTAATATTTATAACTTTTATTAAGTTTTTCTTATGATAGTTTTATTGATTTCTTTTTAATAAATGATCAACTACAAACAACATTTTTTTGGGATGATTTATTAGATCAGTTTTATTTTATTTTTTAATCAATTTTTCCATTATTTAAATTAAACCGAAGAAAAATTCAACATGTATGACTTGATGTAATGAATTTTATACTAATTATCCAAAAAAAAAATTGTTTGGTGATACTGCATATCAGAAAGGAAGTAAAAATTCAGTTTGTATCTTGAATTAAATATATAAAATTTTGCTTCCTTCAATATAATCGTAAAGTTTTTAAGACATTACTTTTTCTCCTCTTGTTTGAACATAGCCAAAAAGTATAAAATCATCATCATCACTATAAGTCGAATTTTTTATATAAAATTTTTTTTATGCCACTTGTTAGTGAAACTCAAGAATCACTGAATCGTTCATCACTATAAGTCGAATTTTTTATATAAAATTTTTTTTATGCCACTTGTTAGTGAAAAAACAAAAATATAAAATAAATGATTAACTGATTGAAAGTGTGCATTTTATGGAATTTTATTTATTGGAAAATAGTTAACACAGGGTATAATGCTTATGATTAATGAATAGTTCGTTTTTTTATATTTGGTTGCAACTCCGCCTATTATGAGATTAATAGGTGTATTAAATTACGTGATTTTATATCCTGTGTTATTTTGAAAAGGACACATTACTGGACTTTTTGCTTTATTTTAATGGGCAGCATCTGTGATTTAAATTTCTTCATCTATATTAGGTACAGTACTGTACATTCTATATACATATGTATGTGTGATTTTATATCCTGTGTTATCTTGAAAAGGACACATTACTGGACTTTTCGCTTTATTTTAATGGGCAGCATCTGCGATTTAAATTTCTTCATCTATATTAGGTACAGTACTGTACATTCTATATACATATGTATATGATTAGTAACTTAAAAAAATAAGAAATTATGAAAACAATATACTGTATTTTATTCCAATGACAAAGTTCACTGAAAGTACGAGTATATATATATATACAAAATTATTCTGGTCATCAGAAATATTCAGCAATCAAATCATATGAATTTATGTAACATAAAATAAATAATATAGGATTAAAAATTTTGCATTAAATCATATTTATGTAAAAAATACAAACAAGCAAATGCAATAAATTTAATTCAAAAATAAATAAGAAAAGTATATTAAGCTTGGATTTCACATCACCAGAACGTACTGCAGAAACAGACAGCAGACGCCCAAATGTGATATCACTTCCTGTTTATAACGTACTGCTAGGCAAATCGTCTGCAGAAAAGTAGAACAGACAAAATTTCAACTTTTAAATTTCTGCAGCGCTTGCTGTTGTACTTTTATCCAATCATGTGTCTCGCTTGGAGTGATGTTTATTTAATGTCATAGAAATCAAAATGGCGGAAACAATAGTATATTTTTAGTCTTGAGAGCGAAACTTTCGAATTAGTCGAGTATGGAAACCTTATCTCTCTCTATTTTGAAAGATATTTCTTATCCAAAATCTACGTCTATTTCTTCTTTGTTTTAATTTCAACATTAATAAGGACAATTTTTGCCAAAGACAATAATTGTGTTAAAATCATTGTGCCGTTGTCCATTTTTGTTTGACTTTATAAACATCGCATGAGGTCGCTGCAATATACAAAACTGTAGATTCCTAGATTTAGAGAGTAGAGCATTTCGCGCCATTTTATATCCTTTGCCGATCGATAATCACAGATAACTTTGTGAAAAGTAAACCATAATATTATATTTCTTTTCTAATTTATAATACAAAAATTAGAAAAGAAAATATAGTATTGTGGTTTCTTTTTGCAAAGTTACCCGTGATTATCGATCGGCAAAGGATGTAAAATGGCCTCGGATTGCGCTACTCTACAAAACTGTTTTCGAATTTCTGCTGTAGTGGAAACAAAGTAGAGCAGAAGACACACAACAGTAAGTTGTTCTGTTTCTGTTGTCTGCTGTTTCTGGTGATGTGGAATCCAGTCTTAACACTTTCGAATTTGTTGAAATTATTGACACCAAACATTTTGGCAGTTTATCTATAAGGATAAGATATATCGAACATTTTTATTGATATATTTATTAATTAGAATAAAACTGTAGACAAATACGCATTCAAGACAGCTATTGAGTCTGATAGTAGCCAAACATTGGGAGAAGCATTCAACTGCACACCTTTATCAGTTTGATAAACGATATAAAGTGAGACGATGGATCACTGAGTTGACTGTTTCAGAACAGCGACACGAATAAAATGTCTGTGTTTTTCTGCTGTCTCATAAGGAATGATTTGTTTCTGGACAGAGTTCTGACCTGCGATGAGAAGTGGATCCTTTATGATATTCCATGGCACCATCGTCGATGGTTGGCACCATATGAATCTCCTCCCAAACAACTACTACTACTTTTGCATCAACAAACGTTATGCTCTGTATTTGATGAACTGTTCAGGTTATCGTGCATTGCAAATTGCTGCCACCTAGCCAGACAATCAATGCAAATGTGCACAATCAACAACTGGAATGTGTGCATGAAAAACTGAAAACTGTGGAACAAGCGCTTATGAACCGAAAAGATGTCATTCTGTTAGAGAACAACGTCAAGCCACATGTTGATAAGGTCGCCCGTGACACCATTATCGGACTTGGTTGGGAAACATTAATGCACCCCCACATATTCTCCTGACATTGCACCTTCGGATTGTTTTATTCGTTAGACCAGTGGTTCTCAACCTTTTTTCTTTTGAGGAACACATTTAAAAATTTGGCGGCACTCCTAAATATTTTAAATAGTAATTTAGATTTAACAACGAATTTTTATTAACAGATTATTATATTTTATTCTTATTTACTACATTCAGATTACACATATACTCGTACATGGGAACATCAAATGGCGGCCCTTATTAAGTTATAACCCCACCTGCGGACTTTGTCTTTTTAGAGAAACTATAATTTTAATTTAATTTTTATTCCTTACTTTTTAAATTATGAATAAATTATTCTAACGATGCCTTATTTATAGGAATCGGTACAGTGGTTAGCTGCAAAAGCATATCCAGCCAACCACGTTTCACTATTAATATATATGATTCATACAATTACATACATGCAATTCATTCTTAATTTTTCGCGGCACACCGTCAAAGGTTTGGACGTACACTAGTGTGCCGCGGCACAGTGGTTGAGAACCACTGCATTAGACAATCATCCATGAGGACGACGGTTCCAAATCCTCAATGAAGTGATACACGCGCTATACCCTTTTCAAAGAAAGAACTTTCAAGGCCAAATTCGATGATCGACGTCTTTTCAGTTAGGATTAACGATAAGTGATACGATGTAAAACGGATCGCAATAGAGAATTTATTAGAGTAACTAGGGGTATTATGGAATACCATTTCGTTTTTATAATTTATAAAATATTCTAAAAAAGCTTATATAATTTCTCATGTGCTATTACCGTCTATGGATATTCCCATATAACATATTTAAATATGGTTGCCATAATTTATATATCTATCATGTAATTTAAAAAAATATTTAAAGGTGCAAAATTCTATATTGCCCAATAGGTGTGGGTTAAATGGAATAGTATTCTAATTTACAAATAATTAGAAAAACAGTATTTTCTTCCAGATACTTTCCAAGTCTCTCTCGGAAGAAAATACTGTTTTATTTAATATTTGTATCATTTTCTTTTGGGTAGTGAAGTTTTTCGCTTAGGTATAGTGATAGCCTACTAGGGGCCGGTTGCACGAGTCTTATTCTGCAGATTAAAACAGGCTTTAATCTGCAGATTTAGCTTGTTGCGTTGCACGATGTCAAATCTCTAGGATAAACTACCGATTAACTTAACCGGCCGAATTTGGGCGGGTTAAGAATTTATTCTACAGATTATCTAGCAAAACAGTATGGCGGACTACAGTAGTTCCGAATCCGAAGTTGAAAATGATCTCAATTTAGATTATTTGGATTACATTTATTTTAATACAGAACGGATATTTCCGAGAAAGATACAGATTTATTGTTTATAATGACATATTTATTCACAGTGCCAAGTTGTGATGTGATATAAATTATTTACTATTTCTGTAAATTATTTTCAATTGTCATTTATTTTTATATTCATCCCTTTATGTTCTTCATGAAACTTTTCATGAATAAAAAATCCTTTCTTTTTACGTTTTGTGAAAATTTTTCTTGTGTCCTACTTATTTTACAGAGTGTAGACGACAAATGTATAACGGAATTTCTTGTTTACTATTAGGACGACAATAAAGAAAAGGATATCCGAAACTATGACTTTTCAGCACGGAATTGGATGGTAAAGAAATTTATAAAGAAAATTAGGAGTGGACTACAAAATAATAAAGAAATGACTCAAAAGGAAAATGGAATTATTTTGTTTCCTAATAATAAAGAAGTTCCAAAATCTCTATTTTCAAGAATAATGGAATGATAAAGGAACCCGATAAGAAAATCAGGAACGGACTGTGAAAGGTGATAAAGAACAGCCAAAAGTGAGCAAAATTACAATCAAGCCAATCAACGAAGGTAAAGTCATGAAACATCTGTATGGGACAAAACCGAACGAACCCAATGGAATCTTTTTCCCATCCATATTAAATAAAACACTATCTGTCATAGACCAGGACAGTCTGATAAGAGACAAGAAACTTCGACCACCAGAAATCAAAGCGATCCCAGTAGATTTTAGTAAACTCAAAAACGGCATGATTGCAGTAGCAATAATTTTTGTAGCATTATCGATAACAAGTTTGATTAGCGCCGTTATATCTTATTTCGGTGAAATTTTACAAAGTAATGATGACTCCGAAGAAGAAAAGGTTGCTTTAATCTCTTCTCCAAAATCAATTTTAATTCCACCAAATGGGAGTCATATTCGGCCAACATCACGACATGTAAAATTTGCCAAACCTTTGATAACAATGATCGATGACGGCAAAAGGAAACAGGTATTGGAAAATGAAGATGTTTGTTTTTCTAAGAATATCGATGTAAAAAATGAGACATCAGAAAATGACCCACTTAAAAAAAGAAATAATTAGATTGGCTTCCGAAATTTCTCCGCCTACAACAACAGCTCAAAATAATTTCCTCTATATACGGAAAGATTTGCTGTTCACAAATAGAAGAAGCAGTCTGTAATAGAATAAATTTAAAACTGTTTCGATATTTACTGATTTTGACTTGATTTCTAGCATGGTCTTGGATGATTAAGATCGCACGATTAATTCTGTGTGAACTTTATATTTCATTTAATAAACATGTTTATTGATAATTGGTTAATATAATTTTTATCTTAATTTTATATTAGTGTTGAACATCGATAGGAAAACAAAAACATCGAAACAAATACCATTTTGGTATTCTGTCCAAATTAAAGTGATAAATAAATTATTTTTTTCAAAAAACTTGCGAGAAGAGAAATAAGAGCGCTTCTTTCTAATAAACGTCGAAAGAATCAATTATTAAACAAACAATTACAATTTATTGTTGCGTTGTGTGTCAATACTCTTTCGATGAAACTTTCTAATGACATCTTTATTCTAATTATTAAATATATCAATAGAAAAGTTCGATATATCTTATCCTTATAGATAAACTATGCCAGGATGTTTTGGTGTCAATAATTTCAACAAATTCGAAAGTGTAATATACTTTTCTTATTTATTTTTGAATAAAATTTATTGCATTTGCTTGTTGTATTTTTTATATAAATTCATATGATTTGATTGCTGAATATTTCTGATAGCCAAAATTATTTAGAAGAATTGTGTTGTATATACTCGTACTTTTAATCTTGTTATATTTTATTTATAAATTTTGGATGTTCTAATTATAATTTCTAATTTATGAAGACAAAATTTAAATTAAAAAATTTCTTTCTTAATTATTTTATTGTGACTTAATATAGCATTAATAATTTGATCAATTCTAACTTGTAAATAATCAAACCAAATGCAGAAAATAAAGCATATCTTTTATATATTTATATATTGTTTTCTGTTTAAATTGTTTACTTATTACTTTTTTTTAGAATATTATAATTAATTTGTTTAAATTAATTATATTATAATTAATTTGTTTAAAAAATAAGATCAGCTGTTTATAATAATTGTTTTTAGGAAATCAAATGTATCATTATGGAAATTAATTTTTTTCAATATCGTTAATAACTCAAACAGTATCAATTTAAATAAATTCATTTGCTGAAATATCAAAATTAAAATCATATAGTTTCTGATAAAGAAAATATACTTTAATATAAAA
>AYEL01070314.1:0-52632 GCA_000484575.1 Olivierus martensii
TTTTTTTTTTTTTTCAATATTAAACAGTTATAATTAAGCCAGTTATGATTATTAGATTGTTTTTCTTTGTTTATGCTAATCATCATTTCAAGAAGTTACAACCATCAATACTGTATATGAACAGAATGATAAAAATTGTTGAAAATATTGTTAATTGCTTGGAAGATGAAAGAGAAAATTGATAGCAATTATTTTTATATTTAAATATAAATAGTAAGTTTACATATCAAACATGACAGATTCATAAAAATATTCATTTAGCGAATGTAATTTAAAATAAGATAAAATTGACTTTTCTTTTGTGTGTTTGTATGTTGTTTTTCAAAGATTATTAAAATAATTCTGATAGCCATTTCAAAGTCTCTCTTGGATTATTTTCAGTCTGTGAGGGAATTGATTGGAAGATGGAAAATGGGAATCAATGGTCTGTATTCAGAGTTTTGAAAAATTGTGAGGAATGATACTTTGGATATGACTTCAAATCTCTCTGTAAAAATCTAGCATGTTGATGATTATTTATATTATTCAAAGGTATCTGTATTATTATTATACAGATTTTTACAATCTACCTCTTTATTACGCTGCTCCATAATTTCCAAACAAAAATAAAATAAAACTAATAAAATTTCAGCTCACTTGGGCAGGGAAAGAACAATCCGTTTTTTGACGTTTACGGATTGTTCTTTCCCTGCCCAAGTGAGCTGAAATTTTATTAGTTTTATTTTATTTTTAATACAGATTTTTTTTAATGCTCTTTGATCATAATTATGATGTATTTTGATAGTATCATCTGTCAAAAAGATGTATAATTATAGTTGCTATAGATTTTAAATAAATGTAATTTTTAATTTTAGCATTTATTTTAATGATAATTATGACAATTATTTATTTTAATGATAATTATAACAATTATTTATTTTGTTGATTATGACATGAAGTGCATAAATCAAGAAATGTTTTCCGATGTAAATCATTTCTAGATATCCACTTGATGGCAATAAGTTAAATTTTATTTTGTTATTTTAATATAGTTTGAAAAAACATTTTTAGATATGGATATGGCTAAAAACAGCTCAGGAAAGAAAAAATGTAGTGAAATGGAAGACTTAAATAAAATTACTAAATATTGCAAAATTCTACTGGAAAAGTTATATTTGAAGTTTTCTTCAGAACTGAAAATAGAAAATTTATCAGGCAAGTATTAAGTAGTTATTACAAAATTAATTCTATATCAATTTGAGTTAACATAATTTTAGAAACCTTCATGACAATTTTTTAAATAAAAATCATATTGAATTTTATGGAAGATCTATTGTGATCTCTTACATAATAGAGACTGCAGTAGATTAAATTAAATAAAAAAGAAATAAATGAAGTTTGCTGCTGTTGACATGAATTTTAAATGTGAATACCTGTAGTTCTCAGTTTAGTTCTTATTTAAAAAATTTCCAAGTTTAAGAATTTTTTAAAGAATCAGATATCAAACAAAAAAAAATAATACAAACATTAATTGCGAATAAATAAATATGGGAATATTCATAAATGCAGCATTTCAAATACTTAACATAATTTCTACACAAATAACTATTGTCTGTCCATGAAAGTCACCCCTAGCTCAGGTGGATGAGTCCAAATGCGAAAGGGAGAAGTCACAGTCGGTATAATGATGGGTGGGAATTATTGAATTACTATTAAGTTCTGTTAAATATACTATTTCCAATGTCGACATTAATCATTTAGCATTCAACATTACAATAAACTTCAATTATCTTGCGTTTGAAAACATCCATGTGCGAAGCTGTCATCCCTATTTTGTCACTGGACTTGTTCAGTTAATGCACACGTACTTGCGTTGGTGGTCGCAGCTAAGCTGGTCGGACAGTATGTATCTGCTATATAGTGGACAAGATCAAAATGGCAAGAGAAGAAGCAGAAGTAACATTCCTCTTTTTATTGATTTTTGGCCTTTACTTAATCTTATTATGGTCAAATTTCAAGGATTTCATTCTCTTTGCTGAGAATGGAATTCTTGCTGTTAAGGCCCATATGTTATTTAAAAGTATTTATTTCCCATAGACATAATGTTACTTTGAGTTCTTATTATTCCAGCTTTTTAAGGCCCATATGTTTTTAAAAGTATTTATTTCCCATAGACATAATGTTACTTTGAGTTCTTATTATTCCAGCTTTTTCCAGGAACAAATAACTCGTAAAGTAGGAAACTACCTGTACTGTAATTAAAAATTATCTTGAGTTAACAATATATGTTGAAAGAATAATTGATGTGAAATTATTTTGTGGATTTTTTTAATCAAAATTATTGATATAAAGAATAAATTAAAACAAGGATATTATATTAAGAAAATAATTTATTAAAATATTAATCATTTTTCTGTATTCCCTTGTATATAATAAGTTTTTAAAAAATTTATATTGATTTGTTAGGGAAGAAAAAGCTTCTGTTTCTTTTTATCTTGTTCTATGTTACTTTACCTCTGTTATATGCTGCTGTACTGAACATTACAGTATATTTATTGATTCTTGCATCCATTTTGTTTTCTGTGTTTAATATTTTTCATTTTTCTATATAATGTCTCATTGTAGTTCTGCATATTGTAATAGGAATCTTATGTAAAATAAAATGGAGATTTTTGGCATGTTTTGCTTTTTTATTATTGAAAGAGTAAGAATGCATATCAACAGTATACATGCTATTAATTTAAAACGAAAAAATATGAGCAAGAATAATGTATATATATATATATATATATATATACAATATGCATGCATACATACATACATACAATAAAATAATGAAGGTAAAAAAAGACAGATTTTTATTAAGAACGGCCTAAAGTCAATAAAGAAAAACATATTCAGAGTTGAATAAAAACAAGCTATAATAATTCAAACAATATCGAAGGATAAAACACATAATTAATAATAATTATATGTCCAGTAGATATATGACGCGGTGCAAAGAAATCTCAAGGAATAAAAACATTAATTATCCTATGAACAGATGGCGCCGCAACCAATGAGAACGTAAATATCAGCGTTAATGTAAGAAGGAAAAATAAGCGTGTAGATCAATAATTCTGTGTATAAAATAAACGATTATCAAATTACAGGAAAACATAGATAAAGCCAAAAAAAAAGAAGGGATGCGAAGGCGCGGCGCATAGAAATGTGACGCATGCGACGGCGCGGTGGATCGCTCGGGCCATAGAGGGCTTGCATTTCGTCGCCGAATAAAATGAGTAAATCTATCATGACGTCTCCCTTATGGGCTATTAAAATTTGTTCAGTATAATGCAATCGAGCAATTACCGAGGAAAGTTTCCCATCGAAAATTTTAACGATATTCTAAGACAACTTGAAGTAACTGTATAAAGCTGACGGAAGAAATGTCGAGTGGATGTAAAACCGGATGTCGAAAGGAACACACCTGCAAAAATTCAACGCTCTAGCATCAATAATAAAGGCATCAAAAGAAAAAACAGAAATGTGAATTTAAGCACTAGGCACACCTGAATCATATTTAATAATCAAATAATTTATAATTAATCACAAATTAAATTAAAAAAATAAATTATGATTAAATATTAATTTTAATTAAATATGAAAATAAAAATAAATATTAAAATTAAAAAATCAAATAATCAACCATAATCATCATATTTTATAAATAATATACTGTATTATTGATTATTAAACATTAATAATTAATGATTATCAGAGATTTTAAACAAAGACAGTTTGCAGTATTTGATACAATAAACACATAGTTATTATTATTTAGATACAAAATAAAATTTACGCTATATTTTTTAACTGAAAATGTACATGCAATATCAAAAACAAACAAGTTTACCTTCACCTTCACCTTCACCTTCACCCTATTTATATTCCAGACGTGAGGAGTTTCTGGTTTTAAGGTAATATACGTAAATTTTTTAAACTTAACAAGTTAGTTATAAAACAAAATTTATAATAGCGACCTTTCAATACTGCAGGGATGCATCCTGCAGTCGTTAAGGGCCGCATACATTTATTGTGACATTTAGAAGAGCTACTAAAGTTATATATCATATCATGTTTATTAATTACATGTTACAAATCAAAATTAAACAAATAATTTTTAATTGGATGCGTCGTATTGCGTCGAATTAACTTTGTTGTAATGTTAGGTTCGACACTTATAGTAGATGATGATGATGATGACGATGTAGGAAAGGGGGGCTTTTCTCAACTCTAGCACCACCAATGATGTGTTGTGCACACCATATGAAGGCCGGTCTTAATCATGAAAGACAGTATCTTCTTCATTGGGAGTGTAACAAAATCTTCTGGTGCAGGGGAAGTGCAATCCTAGAAGATCATATCTTATCAATGAAAGGGCCACACATTCACACAAAATGCGAAAAGGCGTTTCAACCTCATTTCATATCAGGCATATTTTCATTAGTTAAGAGGCAGTGCTACCTATTGCTCATGTACAGTTTTTTAAAATACCTATTTCACACACATATATAGAGTAAAAATTTTAAAATATATTTATTATTGTTGATGTTACCAGAAAAATGTTTGATGTTATCATAATGGAATCCTGGATGAAGGAAGAGGATATACATATCTTAGATGTTAATGAATAATAATTATTTTTTCTTTCGTGTTTATAGACCTCAACCACATGAGGTGAAATTATTATTATTAAAGGTAAAGGTAAACCGGTTATAGTAACTTCACTCAAGGATGTTTTACTTAAAATTATAGCTAATAGATATCTGATTAATTATTTTTGGCATTTATTTTCCACTGGATATAAAGAATTAATGAAGATATTGAATTATTTATATCAAAGATAAATAAGATAATTGAATTACTTACTCTCTCATTTGAGATTATGATTCTGGATTACTTTAAATTTAATAAATATTTATTTAATAAACAATAATATTCCCTTTAACTAAATAACTGCTATTCAGGAGATCTTATTGTCAAATATGATTTATTATAATATTTTAATTCAGAGAGTAGATTATCCTTCTTGCTAAAAAAATTTTAGATTGATTTTTGTGCTAGATATGATTATCTTGTCCAATGAAACAAAACTAAAAAGAAACAAATATGAAGAAAACACAAAAATCATTCCACAGTTTCTCAATTCGACATTAGTTCGGCGTACAGTAGTTTGGCGACACTAATCCATCGCCACTGTACCAATTTTATATTTTGCATTAAGGATCAGTGTACAGAAGCTGTTGATTACTTTCCGTCTTCCTATTCGGTAGAATGGGGATTTAGTACAGTTATGAGCCTCATCACGAAAAAAGAAACCGACTGGAAATTATTGCTCGTGGAGACTTACGAATGTTACTCAAAAAATAGAGCCGAACATAAATAATCTCATATCATCTAATCGAAATCATCCATCTCATTGAAAAAATAATGTGTTTTCGTGTTTTAAAACAAAAGTTCAAAAAATACTACAGTCAAACTCTGATAAGATAAGATGCCCCCCGTTAAGCCGGCACCCTCACTGACTGTCAAGAAATTTTGAGGAACGTACCTTTCCTAGTAAATGGAATAGGCAAACACCGAAAAGACACCATCCGCCACTAGAAACTGTTAAAGTGAACACCCTTTGTGACCAGTCTGACTGGTCACTTTTCACAGGTGGTCACTATACAGGACAGTGACCCTCCCCTTCCCCCAAAATAAAAGAATAGATTAAGCTGCAAATTTATATTAAAATCATCAACTTGCAATCAAGCAATAATGACGATATATAGCACGTATCAAGTCCTATAGCAAACATGTACTGTATTACAATTAATACTAGCCTGTATATGTGCATTTAATATAGTCAAACTTAAATTAGAATACTGTATAAAGGTATATATACAGTAATATTATAATATTTACTTTTTAATATACTGGTTTAACAACTATTTTATCATAACAAAAATTCTAATGGAATACTTATCCTTAGAATTTTATCTAATGGAAAAAATACTAAGAAAAATATAATAATTCCTTCCTGAAAATCTTCTTGGTCACTTTAGTAGGTTAAATTTCTTAAAACTAACTAAGCGAGTGGTCAATATGCACATTAGACAGATGGTCACTGTATCAAGGTGTTCATTTTAACAGGTTTCACTGTATTCCTTTTGGTATTATATTTGACCTCGTTAATTCGCAGGGGCATGTAAAATGACTTACCTCCCGAAGTTCATCAGTACTGTTTATATAGTATTAAAAGCTCTCTCAATTCGTTTCTAATTAGCGGGTGGGAGAGATTGAGGTAACGGTTTATCAGGTGTCACTTTAAGCCTGGATTCACTACTAGGTTGTAGAAAATTTAAGATCGTAAGAACCGGATCGTTTCCATCGTTTATTGCGTACAGAGCAAACAAGGATACTGTACAATAAGTTGTGTACAATGTGTTTTACAGAGGACTCAAAATAGAGGATCAGAACAGTAGATGGACTTGTTTTCTATATAGTGTTCTACATATACGGTATGTATATTATACTGTATAGTATACAGTTTTTAGAAATGTCAAGTTTGGATGTTAATAATAAATGCATTGTATTTTATTAAATTAGTAAATTCGGAGTTCATTTTCATTTCTATACTACACGTGTTTTCGATAAACTGCCAACCTCGGTTATCCGCCAAAATCTTCCCCAAACGGATGGTGGCTTCTTATCGGGGTTTGACTGCACTTCAAATATCAAAATGTTTTATTTATATTTTATTTTTATGTCACCACTTACCATTCAAGAAATCAAAGTTAAATTTGTAATTTTTCTATTATGCACTTATGTAGAGTTATTTCATTTGGGGGTTCATAGTCAGATTTTGCTATAAGAAGGTGTTCGTGGGCATAAAAAGTTTGGAAACTACTGGGCTAGAGTAATACAATAAAATAACTATCGTTTAATTAAGTATGTTTACAAGAATAAAATGTGAAATCATATGGATATGAGCATAAAAAATATAATATCAGTTAAAATTAGCATGTTTTTCTATAAATATTATGCATTCTTATAATATAGTCTTATAATATATAGTATACAATATTTTAAAACGTTTTTTATGATTGATTTAATTAATGTAATCGTAAAAAATTTCAAAAAATTTTAAAATATGTAATTATTTTATTGAATGGTTCTTACCTTGTGCCGTTAACATGCACAATGTAGAACATTCGATTTTCAACCTCTCCCCTATTTTTCAGAATCGACTTTTACGGTTCAAAGCTCAACTTCGTAGAGGTTGACTATATGATTTGTTCTGAATATGATTTATTTATGAATTAATAAATTATATTCAGAACAAATGGAATAGTACTTACAATGAAATTTGATATAGCCAAAATTATTTGCATTAATTTAAATATAAAAATTTCGTAATAAGCTTTCATAAAAATTACTTGGAAAAAATATATATTCCTACGGAGTAAAATTTTCAAAACTGGTTTGATTTTAATTTATTCAAATTTGATTTTAACACGTTGAGGCAGAGAGGGTTATGAATCTGGTGAATACTATAAAACACGCCATTATTTCATAATTTTATTAAAAATTTGCTTATTTTTATAAATTGCGATATTTTCGTTATTTTTAAGATTAGGTGGTTGAAATTTTCAGGATGTGGTCCTTTTATCACATAGTTTCCGATCATGTGAAAAAATTTCCAATTTCGGCAAATTTGACCCTCTAAATTAATTTAATTCTGTATACATCGTTTTTCAACAAAAAAAATATATTATTTTTAAGTAAAATGAAATAATTTTTGCGTGTTTTATTTACTATCCCTTCTGTTATTATTTACGTATTCTTAATTTGTTATATTTTTAAAGAAAATTTACTTTTATTCTAATTTTTTCACGTAATATTGAATTGTAAAATTCAGCTGTATTTTTCATCCAATAATCATTGATTTTATTATATCTTTATTCTGTATGGTGTTTCTGAATAGTCTTTGACAAATACAAGGACAGAGGAGGGTTTTACAAGGCCGAATAATTGTTTATGGTCGAGCGTAATTGGACTCCCACACAGACACTGCTACTGTTTGTTACAAAGGCCGAATAATTGTTTATGGTCGAGCGTAATTGGACTCCCACACTGCTACTGTTTGTTTGGTTTATGGTATAAACATTCTGCTTTATTTTCGTCTCTTATATAGTTTTTATATTCTTTAAAAGGTTATATATATGTATAATTTTTATACATAAGAGAAATCTAGTTCATAGTTTTATTTATAATTCTTTCTAAAGTGTTTTTCAGCAACATCTGTAAAGAAGGCGTGGCATCTGACACACCCCCTTCTCTCTTTGCTAAAGTAATATTCATCAATGTTTTTTATATAATTTATACAACTTAATTCAATCATTTTTATACATGGTAGATATAATTTTGGTATAAAATATGACACACAGTTGTTAATTTCCTATTTATACTTTTTTACGAAGATTTATCTCAATGTCGCTATATTTCCAGACAAAATTTATCTAAAAAATTGTTTTTAGTTTCAAATGAAAAAATTTGATGATAAAATAATAAAATTCATAGGTCAGAAATGTTTTGAGAAATCTATTTATAATAGTTTTAAAGTATCATTGACTAAAACTATGAATTTATAAATTATTTCTTATTTTAGAAAGAAAATTATACATGTATTGTATATTTATAACAATGATGATTTCCTAAAAAATTGTTTTTAGTTTCATGTATGTTAAAATTATACATGTATTGTATATTTATAACAATGATGATTTCCCTTATTGACTTAAAATAGATTTATTTAAAAAGTTAGATGTTTTAATTTATCAGAAAAACAAAACAACCATCACACTTAACGATCGATTCTGAAGCTGCCGTCTTAGATTATTGGCGGGAAATAAACAACTCATTATTTGGTCAGCTTCTTTTGCATAAGTTTATCATTTTATTTATTTTTATTTCAAATATCAATAATTTAAGACTATTTATAATATGATAAACTAATATGTAGTTGAAGGGGGTAATAAAATTAGCGAGTAGAAGTTACTTCCAAGGTCATCAACTTGACAGACAAGGGGTTTGTCTCATTTTGTAAAATAGGGATGATCACTTCAGAAATTATCTTCTTGTTTTAAAATGCTAATATAATTTTAATTTTGAAGAAATCTGTGATTTACGTCAAACAAATTAAGAAAAATAACTCATTATTTGTCATTTTTAAAAAGATTTAACGCAAATGTCGATCAAAATAAAATGCGAAAATTTGAAATGCGCTTTGGTTAAAAAAATAGATCTTTAGGATGACGAAAGAAATAATGACACTTCAATTTAAAAAATTAGAAGAAATATGAATGATAAACAACTAAATTATTTAGATACTGTATATATCATAATTCTTTCACTTGAAGGTAGAGATCGATTGTTTATATAACGTGACGGAAGAAAGTATTAGATTACAAGTGAATGATAAAAAACTAAATTATTTAGATACTGTATATATCGTAATTCTATCACTTGAAGGTAGAGATCGATTGTTTATATAACGTGACGGAAGAAAGTATTAGATTACAAATAAAACAATCTCTGTTAGTTGTAAAAATTATTTTCAATTAGCTATATAGGAATAAACAATAATTTAGTCATAAATATAATAGTAAAAAAATACTTATAAGAAAAATAAATAATTTTATTCTATGGAAGGCAAATATCAGAAAATTGTTTGAAACTTTAAAAAAAAGAGACTAGAAATTTATAAGGATTAATATAAAATTATAAAAAGAGTAAAAATTTGACAAAAAATGTGTAATTTATGAATTTTAGCTTCGATTATAAATTAAAGGCATTAAAAAAACATGCTTCATTGACGATTTTTATTTCTTCAAACTTTGCTCGTAATTCAAAAATCATAAAATTTTTCCAATAATACAAAGAAAAACAAAAAAATCATTAAGGAATTATGAAACCTGATCCAATCACATGCTTTTATGATTTTGAATTTTGTGATTTTTGCAATTACGCAAAAATTATTGCAAAAATCATAAAATTTCTCCAATAATACAAAGAAAAACAAAAAAATCATTAAGGAATTATAAAATCTGATCCAATCACCAACAAATTACAAAAAATAAAGAACAAATTTTTAAAAATAAATATTTTTACTGTTAAGAATGCGAACATCCAAAAATCATTTTTAAAATCTAAAAATACAAAATAAAAATTAAACGGATTGACATAAAATAATAATAAAATATATAAATATACTAAAAAATAATGTATACTTTACGAATAAAAAAAAGGAAAAAATCATCAAGGAATAATAAAATCTCATCCAATCACCAACAAATTACAAAAAATAAAGAAAAAATTTTTTAAATAAATATTTTTACTGTTAAGAATGCGAACATCCAAAAATTATAATTAAAATCTAAAAACTACACTTTACGAATTTTAGTCGCGATTATTAAATAAACGCTTTAAAAAAACACGATTCTGTGACGATATTATTTGCTAATAATTATAATAATTAAAATTTCATCACAAGTTTTTTGTGAACCCGAGTTATTTCCGTATTAAATAAACGCTTTAAAAAAACACGATTCTGTGACGATATTATTGGCTAATAATTATAATAATTAAAATTTCATCACAAGTTTTTTGTGAACCCGAGTTATTTCTTAAATAAACGTTTTAAAAAACACGATTCTGTGACGATTTTTGCTTCTTCAAACTCGGAACGTCCTACTTCAAACTTTGCAAAAAACATAAATTTCTTCTTTCGTTCATAAAAAATGGAGAAAATCATTACAGAATAATAAAATCCGATCAAATTACTAACAAATTACAAAGAATAAAAAATTTCTTCTTTTGTGCATTAAAAAAGGAAAAAGTCCTTACGGAATAATAAAATCCGATCAAATTACTAACAAATTACAAAGAATAAAAAAATAAATTTTAAAAATTGAATATTTTACTGTTAAGAACGCGAACATTCAAAAATTTTATTCAAAATATAAAAACAGAAAAAAAAAAAGTTAAACCCGAGTTATTTCCAGTTACGATCTGATATGCAAACAAAATGAATAAAAGTTGCACACCCAATAGGATTACTTATATATAGGTCTTGTACAAACACAGTATATAATCAGTAAATTTATGTATTTTTCAGGGAATATTTTATTTATCAACTCTTCCAAACGTTATTTAAATTTCTCCTAACTTTTTATTTAAGTAAATAAATTATAATTGTTCTATATAGCACCTGTTTACAAGGAAAGGTAAACTGTTCTTGCTACACAAGAAATTTTTTAATTTTGCCTTTTAAACTTACTTGTTAGTTTTAAAAGTACTGTTTAAGTTTTTTCTTATTTTAACATTTCATCTAATTTTGTTGTAAGAAAATATAAGTAATCATTCAGATTACTTCCGAAAAGTAAACATATTAATTAAAATAGTTTGATTTTTGAAAAACATATTATGAAAAAGATATGATTATATTTCTCAGTATTAAGTAGATCATAGACGAAACCAGTTTATATTTCTTGATAAAAAACATAATATAATAATATTTTAAATAAAACGCTGAATATTTATCAAGTTCCTAATATAAACTCAGAATTTCGACACTCTCTATGAAATTTGAAAATGCAACGATCGCATTTTTTAAAAATTAGCACAGAATCAGCATAAGGTGGAGTGGGGTAAGTGCACAAGGTTTTTACAAAGTTGGACTTTAAACGAAGGTCTTGATAATGCCAAACAAATAACGAAATTACTAATTAAAAAAAGAAAAATGGATTTCATAATACTTATTATTTAAATGAAAGTTATTACAAAAATATCTGAAAAATTGCTCTTCACAATTAAAATAGACCATAAAAAAGAAACTAATTTTTCATAAAAACCAACTTATTAATTTTGCTTGCATAGAAGCTCAATTTTTTTATTTTTTGCATGTTTCACGTTCCCTTTCCAATCAGGCAGATTACTAAGGTGGCGGGGCCAGTTCCAACGGGTTGCACCCACACCCGTGGAGGGGGGCCGGATGGTGAAGGACGGGGATCTGCACCCAAACCCGTGGAGGGGGGCCGGATGGTGAAGGACGGGGATCACCGGGCCGGACCCAGCACCCCGAAAAAATTCGGGACGCGAACCTGGGTCCTCCAGTGTGGTACGCCAAAGGGTTACCACTAGTGTTTCTTTCCCGGGAAATGGAAAGATTTTCACACTTTGTATTCCCGGGAACTACCACACAGATACAAAAAATTATAAAATTCTTCGGGATTATATTTAATTATAAATATAATCCCGAAGACTGTATGAGAGTTATTTATCAAAGAATTTGTTAATTGTCATTAGTTTTAAATATATTAAAAAGTATTGTTTACTTTACGAATTTTAGTCCTGATTATAAAATAAATGCATTAAAAAAACATGATTTTGCTACGATTTTTGTTTCTTCAAACTCGGAACGTCCTTCTTCAAACTTTGCAAAAAACATGAAATTTCTTTTTTTGTGCATAAAATAATGAAAAGTCCATTACGGAATAATAAAATCTAATCAAATTACTAACAAATTACAAAATATAAAAAATAAATCTTTAAAAATAAATATTTTTATTGTTAAGAACGTGAACATCCAAAAATTATATTCAAAATATAAAAACAGAAAAAAATTATTAAAGAATTATCATAAAATAATAAAGATAAATCCAAATTCATAAAAAATAATGCATAATTAGCCATGATTACGTAAAAGACACATTAATTTTCCAGATTTTAACTCTCCAAAATTCACAAATAATTAAAAAAAAGAAATGAAAAAGGAATGAAAAAATTTCACGAAATATTAACAGATGGGGTTAGTAGACTGTAGTAAAGCTTTCAGCAGCTATAAATTTACCCCATGTGAGAGATCACAAGTTTACAAAGAAAAAAAGGAAAAGGAACGAAAAATTTCATGAAATATTAACAGATAGCCTTAGTAGACTGCAGTAAAACTTTGCATCTATAAATTTACCATGGGAGAGAGATCACAGGTAAAAGAAAACAAAGTAAGTATCAGATTACTGGTCAGGAAAATGGGCCAAAAAAACAAAGTAAGTATCAGATTACGAACCACAATTATGGTCCGGTGTTCATCTGACCAATCAGAACGCGACAACTTTTCTGGTCGCGTGGATTGATAAGTTTAATGGCTCTAATTGTATTGCACTTGTAGCCTTTTTCCAGTTACATTCTTCATATGGAGAATACAATTGTCCTTTAGATAAGGCCATGGTGGTAGTGTATGAAGAGATTGATTCTGATCTATCCTATTTATTATTTTATTATGCTCTTTTATTATTTATTATTATTTTTAATATTATTTAATGTATTATATTTAAGTTTAAGAGTTAACTTACTTCCACATTCTCTGTCGTAATATTTAGTAATCATGTGTTACGGAACGGACAGCCGTCTTCCAAATGAGCTCTCTTGGCTATTGACACCATCTAATCTAAATAAATTAATCTGTCTATTTTTGGGATTTTTCACTTTAGAATGCTCAGGTGATAAAAGATCTAGAACCCATCTGGTATTTCTGATAAAAACATGATTTGCTGGCCACCTAGTAGATATTGCACACAAGGTGCCAAAATTAAATATCACTGGCCATGACCGCGGAACACAGATGGCCATTTTACACAATTTAAAAATCCTGCAATATGCTTGGGTGAATATTAAGTTTGCTATGACTTGGAGGTTAGCCACCTAGTTCAAATTGCCACAGCACAGGTTTTCCTGTACAGAACAAAACCCATGGGAATACAAAATGGCATCATTCCGCACTTTATTGAATAGGATAGAGATGCACTGTAATAACGAGGATGATAAATCCACAGAATTAAATTGGATATTACAGCAAGCATTAAAACATGGTTACACAAGGCATAGTATTCTCAAACTTTGGGAAGCAATACAAAATAAAAAGAAAAGCAAGTTGGAATGCAGGGATAAATTTAAGGAGATATTTAAAGTAAAGTTTGACCCACTCAAATCAAAACACAGAAAAAGGATAGAAAAAAACTATAGGAAAAAACTATATTGTTTACAAGAAGGAACACAGTGTTCAATTGTTTGAGGAATGATAAAGATCAGATAGACAAAAAGTCCCAAGTGTGTATCAAATCAAATTTAAGGAAATTGATTTACAACAAGGTCAATTTTATATAGGGTACACATCATGTACATTTTCTTAAAAGAAGTTTAAAACATAAATACGACATAGAAAATGACAAAACGACTACTGCTTTAGCACAAAGAGCTTTAACCTGTTGAGTGCCTTTGACATGGAAACACAGCATGTTTTCGGAACAAAAACGATAAAAAACAATTTAAATAAAATTCAATCCTGAGTTACACAGTGGAACTGTGTCGTGAAGAAGTTTTTGCCTTTATTGATGAAATACATACTTCGAATGATAGGTCCTAAATTTTCTGATTGCTAAAATTTCTTTTTGAATTCTGTTCTAAAGATAGAAAATCGTGTTTTCTCTGAGCTCATATAATGAACAAAAAATTATGAAAGAATTTGTTACATCATTAGAATGAAAAAGAAAATGTAATAAATCCTAAAACTTTTAAAAAATTTTGATGAAAATTAAGCAAGATTCTGCAATTTATTTTTTTTTCTTTGTGTATTAGGCTTAATTACAAGCACTCAAAGTGTTAAACAGTAATCTACATATAAATTGGGAGAATGCAAAAAATATTAAGACACAGGAAAATCCACTTATAGGAAAGTGAGGAAGAATCTCTTACTATATTAAAAAAGAGAAAACAACCAATTAAACCTATCAACATTTTAGATCCAGGAGAATTGTGTAGTGCCTGGAGATTTTGTCTAAATTAATAGTTTCGAGTTTACTGAAGTTTTATGAAAAATTCTTACTAATGTATAGAACAGGGCTGTCCAATTATAATGAACCTGAAGGCCATAGCTGTGTTTACTAGAGATGTGAAGGGACGCAGTTACAAAAAAGGGGAGTGGCTTTGATACTTGATACATTATTGTCTCAACAAACTGAACACATAAATATAACACTCTGGAAACCAATTTTATTTCCAGATTAATAACCTTTATATTTACTAGATTGCATTCAATAAACATGTTAACAAAAAGTTTTAAAATATAAACAGTTAAAAAGTATAAAAATAGCTATTTTATGTGATAAATGAGGGCGGACAGCAGCATTTACAAGGGCTGGATTTACATCCATTCTTGTTGTAGCTATCCGCAGAATATGTAAAAGAAGAATCTCCAAGATAGGTTCCAAATCGATTCTTAACTATTTTCATGTTAGAAAATGCACTTTCACACAAATAAGTACTACCATCATTGATATTACTTTCCGACCAAAATCACAAAAGTTAGGAAAACATTTGTTAAACAAAAGCAGTTTATCCATGTGATTTGTTATGAAAAAGTCATTTTCCCATCGCTGCTAATATACTCAATTTTCATTTTCTATTTTACATTTTTTTCTCACTTATTTCACAGATGGAACGAACTCATGTAAAATAAAATTAAAACAGAATCTCACAACAACAGTTACACAATCACTGAAATGGTGAGTGTTACAAACCAAAAAATAACTAATATACAGTTACAATTCAAAACTTTAAACTGAAATAGTTAAAACTAAAATTGACTTGATTGAAAGTCTTATAAAAATGTGATGCATTGATAGCTTGTTGATTGTTAAATAATTACTAATAATTAAGAAAAATTAATTAATTGAGATACAAAGTATTTGCATATTTAATCTAAAATCATAAACAGGCTATATGTAATCTATTAATGATAATTTTATTAATTTTATTTCAAGCCTTTATTTTCAGTAAAACAACAGAATGCGTATCCAGTGGTTTAATGCTTTGAAGTATAAAGAACGAAGTCAAATGAGTATAATAGAACACGAAAAAAGAAGGAACAGATACTACTAGAAGAAGTGTAACAGACTACTGGAGAAAAAGTGCACCTGTAGTTGTCTCTTGTGAAACGCGGATGAAATTTACTCCCCAATCGCAGGGAATTTTATTATATACTAGCTACATTATCCAGCACTGCACGAGAATTTCAGTCCTATAATACAATTTATGTGTTATCTGTTATGTCCTCACGACTTCTAACATTCTGTCCAGATTATTGTAAATATGATTATTATAATATTTTTATTAAAGTATTTTGAAATTTATCATTAGCTGTTTTTTCCAATATTAAAATTGAATTATCCCGCAAAATATTAAGACTCTGTCATCGTTAGGAAGAGGTGGAATAATAATGAAGTTATTTACGATGCTGCTTTGTAACGTCCTAATTTTTTTCTAAAAAAAAAAAATCCTGTTTATAAGAAAAAGGTACATACAAAATCTGTTTACAAAGAAACAGGTTCTGTATGTACCTTTTTCTTGTAACAAGATATGTTCCTTTTTCTTGTTAAATTCAGATGCTATGTTGGAGGTCATTTTCACTGACAAATATCACAAAAAAAGGGAAAAATTCCGTACAGCTTACATCAGAATAACGACATAGATTTTGTTTGACTATTTTAACTTATTTTCTGTTTTAATCTCGTTATAATACTTTTAAAGGAGGGATTATTTTCTACTACAGGAAAGAGCTGAATTTTAAAATGGACCTACGTGTGAAGTAAACCAACTAGGGATAAGAATAATAATTTCTTGCAATTTACATAAACATTAAATAAATGACACCGTAACAATTCGTAAAGCTTAAAAAAGCATAAGTCTTAAAACTTTTTCTATTAAATTTTGTTATAATTACTGATAACAGCTGTAGAAGTAACTAATGTTAAACTCTGTTTATCAAACTAATTTTTGATAAACCTGATAAAACATGTCATAAAAATCAATTCATGTATACAAAAAATCAATAATTTATTTTCTAAAATTATTATTTATTTTACACTCATTTAAGAAAATTTTCTCAAATTATATTATGATCAATGCTAAGAAAACTTAAAATTTTAAACCCTACTATATTGGTTTGTAGCAATAATTAATCTAACCTCGAAGGTTTATTAAAAAATAATATTCTTCACAGTATTCTTACTAAAAGACACTTTTGATATTCATACTAATTTAAAATGTATATTTTCATTAATATAAATCAGTTTGTTAGATATCCGCTAGACACGTTAAGAAAATAAATCTGATTGAACAGATGTACTTTGTTCTATGATGCACTTAAAATATTACTTTCTACTATAATGATATAGAATAGAGATGTATATTATACTCTATATCATTGAAACAAATAAATATATTTATTATCATTACTGCAAATATTTATTCACGTAAAATAATTACTTAAAGGTATAATTTGTGCATTCATGTTATTATTTTACACGAGTTACAGTATGTTGTGCATAAGTTATATTCATCCGAAAATGTTTATCATATTTACGCAATAAACTAAGCGTTTTAAAAATAATTTAATTCTCTCACGGTCTATTCAATCTATTAAATATCAAAAATATTTAATGAAATTAATGGAGTGGCTTACCTACTCCGTAAAGGAATATCATCAGTAACGTAATGTTTTGAAATCTCAGAGTACTGTTCTCTACTGGCAGAGATTGCGTATTGTAAGTGTTTACAGTTCAAGGGCATTTATAAAACTCGATTTGTTTAATTGAATGATTAACATAATGAAGTTGGGGAAACCATTAAAACGATTCTTTTTGTAAATCATCATTTTATTCAAATAAAAACGCGACTTTCGGAAGATAATCAGTTTATAAGAACATAACTATTATTTTAATATGTATAAAAATTGGTTGATATAATAATTAATATTGAAATTTATTATTACGATTATCATTTCTTTCGTAATAACTTTGGAATAAAATTATTTCGAGATTTGTTTCTTTTAGATGTTTTCTATTCATTTTATTATGACGTCGTTTTCTTCGATCTTATTGTTTTAAAAACGTCTCTTGCTACTGAAAATTGGCTGAGAAACTAATCAAGAAGAGGAAGGATAAAAAGAATGCTATGAGGAGAAGCTATAGAACATACTGTAGAAACATTCTTTATAGATTTACCCACGTCATTAGAAGGATTTAACATATACACCACGAAGTGTAAGACGACATTTGAATAAACATCTTAAATTATTAGTTCCAAAGAACTGTAAAACAATCCGACACCTCCTGTTTTTCGAGTTACTGCGTCATTAGATTTTATTTCAATTGCGTCGTTAAATTTTCAATTTCGATTCGAATCCGCGACAATAAAAGGGGGGTTTTTGCCGGCCCCACAGGGCCCTTAAAATATCGAAGCTCTGAGCTGGCGCTCCGCGCGATCGTATCTTGAGTCGGCCCTGTCTGAAACACTGATATGTTAAGAAAATACAATTCAAAATAATAAAGGCTAAAAAGACAGATTAATATTGAAAGCAGACTAAGTAAAATAAAGAAAAATATATTCGAAAGTCGAATAAAAATCAGGCTTTAAATAATTAAACCGAAGGCGAAATTCAAACAGTATCGAAGGTTAAAAATATTAATAACTAAATTAATAATAAATAAATATCTAGCTGATATATGATGCATTACAGAGAAATTTCAAGAAATAAAAACATTAATAATTCTGTGGACAGATGGCACCGTGCCCAACGACAATCTAAAGATCAGCGTTAATGTAAAAAGGAAAAATAAACGCGTAGTTCAATAATACAATAATACTGTCTATAAAAGAAACGTTTCTTTTATAGACAGTATTATAACGTAGGTAAAGCCAAAAAAAGAAAGGATGCGACGGCGCGGCGCAGAGAAATGTGAAGCATGTGACTGAGCGGCGGATCATGCCGACCATAGAGTGCCTCTATTTCGCAGCCGGATAAAATGAGTAAATCTACCATGACATCTCCCTTATGCGCTATCGAAATATATCTAGCATAATGCAATCGGACAATTATCGAGAAATTTTCCCCATAGAGAATTTTAACTCTATTCTAAGACGGACTGTAATAAATATAAAAAGCTAACGGAGTAAATGTCGAGCAGATGTCGCACTGGAAGTCGAAAAGAACACATCTGCAAAATTTCAACGCTCTACTGTTAATAATAAAGGCTTAAGAAGAAAAAACAGAATTCTACGTTTAGCACTTGGCATCAGTTAAATCATGGCGCTACCGCGCCGATTATGATACAGCAAAAAAAAATAATATTTTTTAATTGTTAATTTTTTATTATTTAAGTAAAGTTCGTGGTCCGAGTTTGTTTCCGGTACTCTAATGTAGTTCGATATCGAAATCACTCTTCTGCAGATTAACAACGTTTTCAAATATGCAAGTTTATTTACAACACAAAAAAATATTTACAGTTATATATATAAAGCAAAATACACTAACAAAAAATGCACTTTAGAGAGTCTGGGTGACTCCACTCGTGATAAAATAACAGACAAAACAGTTCTCCACGGGAGGGTAGAAGTGTGAGCACACAGGAGAGAGAATCCTTCCCGATCCACACGGAACGCCCCAGAACTCCACCGCTGCCCAACTTCTGTTCACTCTCTGAGATCTATTTCCCCAGAGAACCTCGAAGGCAACTCTCTAACGATGACGTCCGCCGAACTTTAACCCGGAGCCCATCGTTTCTGACCCGCTCCGTCCGCTTTCCGTGCGATCTCCTCTCTCTCTACAAGTCTGTCTTCGATGCTCACCACACCTTCACTGCCCGTGTCCTCCTGACTTGTTTTCCTCTCTTTCCCGCAGTCCCGTTTCTTTATTACATGCTCGTCCCCCTCTCTTCATTTTTAAAACAAAACTATTAAAAAAGAGGAGACAAAGCGACCGAGGAATAACATCCATTACCAGGCATACGTAGGGAGTTAACCCCTCCCTAAATTGGTCTATACTTGCCGGCACGAAAGTTGGAGGAAAATGACGCATGCGTGTTGTATGTCCTTATCCACTGCAGTGATCTGGATTTACCCAGAGTTCCTCTTACTAAACCATAGTGGCGTCTACTTCTGATCGTTTATTTTTATTCAAGGAAAAACTTTAAATAGTCAAGTTCGATTACTGATTACTACATAATGGAGTCCATTCCAGGCCAAAATATGAACTTTATCTGTGATAGTCAGCCAGATTTTACAAGATCAATATCATCAAGAAAAGTTTGAGGCAAGTGATCCAAATTCAGTCATGATGATGATTGTAGAAAAGAGTGGTGCTTTAAATAGCCCTAGCACTGCTACCAACCAGTGATCTATGTTCACCCTAACAGGATTGTCCCATAAGAAGTTTCCCATCTTACACACAAAAGACAGTATCATCATCAATGGGACTGTAAAAAGATCTTATGGTGCAGGTAAATGCAACTTAGAAAATCATACCCTTAGCTCTGAAAAGGCTACATATTTACACACAATTGAAGAGGAGTTTCATCTCCTCCATAATATCTACAACCGGGACCATCAGCAATCTCAATTAAGTGAAGATGCCTTGATAGTGTCCTATAACAATCCTAGCTTAGATAGATAGAAGTAAAGAGAGGAGCCTATACAGCCCAAGCATTGTGACCACCAGTGGTCCATTGTGCACCATCTTAGCTTGATTTTTATGCAATGCAATAACTCTTTAGTTCTCTGTAAAGACCTAAACTGAGAGCTTTTTTCTTGCTTAGTCCAGTAATAGACCTCCAATGGGTTTGGAGAGATGCTGAGCTACCAACCTGCTCAAATGCATCAGATCTGATGTCCAAGGCAGGCTCAGGTCCGATAAAGAGATGAGAAGCCCTTTCCTTGGCTAATCCAGCTCCCTCGGCACCCAACCCAAGGGGCTTCATTCTTGGTAGCAAGTTCACCAATAAGATAATGACATTCCCAAACTCTGAAGTAATGTGGGAATTATCAAGTGCTTTTAATGTAGCTTGATTATTGATAGGATATAAATATATTTACTAACATATCTCTTATCAAGATTGATTTTAATACTTGCAGAAATATGTAGATTTCTTCCTGAAAGAGAATGGCAAAATATCCAAGGGAATAAGAATGACATTCTTATTCTCTGACAGTAAACTATTCCCCCCTACACCAACAGTGGTTTTGGAACTATAAACCAATACCAGTTCATCTTTGATACTGTGTTCAAGCCCATCTTCCCACTATTCCATTTTGGGAAAAACAACAATGAAGGGTTTGAAGAAAAATCTGGGCACCATATAATCCTTAACCTTCTCAAGAATGTGACTGTGTGACTTATTCCATTCAAAAGATGAATACTCCACTTTGTAGTCTCACAACAATGCAACCTGTAGTAACCTTTCAGACACTAGCTTCAACACACAAATTCAAAGGAGAAATGCCCAAGAAGATTTCAAGAGCAGCAGTTGGAACAGTTCTTATAATTCTTTTGATGCTCAGACAGGCCAATCTTTTGAATGTTTTCAAGTTCAGACTTACAAGTCTATCATTGGCATAGTCAACAGTGAAGAAATCCTTCCGATTGAGTGTAGTTAAAGGTTCATTCACCTTAAGGCACTAAAGATGAGAGAAAGTATTCCCTCTGAGCACAATCTCTGTCTATGATTATCTTAGAGTACTATAACAACTCTATGCTTCAGCATGAATCAATCCAATGAATAATTGTTACACAGATTCTGTATTTGCTGCAAGGCTCATTTACATGAAAGAAGTCAAATCAAAAGCTCCTTGAATATTCAAAAATATTAGAGATTACTTGCTTAATACGAAAGTATATTAAAAACAGCTCATTAGCAAGTATAGATTTTTATTTAGCAAAACGTTTTCGGACTGTACTAGTCCCTCATCAGTGCTGCTAAACATCAACTGAATGGCCTAAGGAGTGCTCCTGAGGCAATCTCCTTGTATCCAACTGTTTTGTCAATGATGGACACAACCTAATCAAGATTATTTTCAATCAATTTTCCCAATTGACAAGCAAATTGACTGTGATAATGATGGGACTTTAATAAAGCCTCATCCCTAACAAATGTATTTACTAGCCTTTCCATTGTCCTCAATAAGAATGATGTCAAGCTTATTGGACGATAGCATTTAGCTTCAATATAAGAACTACTATGAAGCTTAGGTATGAAAGAAAATTTTATATAAACTATATTAACCTAATTATAAGTAATTTCTCTTATAGCCTGTTAAAATGAATTGGAATTTTTAGTTCTGTTTTGAGATTTCCATCATATAGCAGACATTTATCTATCATTTTATATATATATTTTTTTTTCATTTAGCTGATTGAAAATTAACACAATATAAAGATTGATCTTGGGAAATTTAATGCATCTATAAAAAATATATTTCTGTAATTCACAAGCGTTTCTATTTATAATCTTCCTAAGTTTCAGAGTAATCTTCTCTGAATCTCAACGTGAACTGAATGTTCGACATGTTTTCCACTCTGAATGTTCAACATGTTTTTAAAAAGTAATCCAATACAGTAATGTCAAATAAATGCTGTTTATCCTTTAAAATAAGGAAATTATATATCTTGTGATTGAAAAACAATTTATGCAAGTAAAAATAAAAAAACTAGGTTAAAAACTAAAGTGAGCTATATAAATTATAATAGTATGCCTAAGTTTCTGGCAAAAATAAGCAATTATTTTTTAATGCCATCATCTAATCATGCTAATGAGCTCCTTGAATGGCCTAAGGAGTGCTCCTGAGGCAATCTCCTTGTATCCAACTGTTTTGTCAATGATGGACACAACCTAATCAAGATTATTTTCAATCAATTTTCCCAATTGACAAGCAAATTGACTGTGATGATGATGAAACTTTAATAAAGCCTCATCCCTAACAAATGTATTTACTAGCCTTCCCATTGTCCTCAATAAGAATGATGTCAAGCGTATTGGACGATAGCATTTAGCTTCAATATAAGAACTACTATGAAGCTTAGGTATGAAAGAAACCCTCACCTGCCTCCTGGACCATGGAATATAGCCAAGAGTTAAACAGGCCCAAAGACAGTTAATACATTTGAATGATTTATTACTTAAAATATTAAGTAAGAATGCAGCATTAAACAGCAATAGAAACACATAAAAGTTCTTTATGTAACAATTTAATAACCTAAGAAAAAGAACTTGTGTTTTTCTACTGCTGTTTAATGTAGTTTTACTTACTTGATCTATTAGTTAAAAGCAGCGTTCTCCTTTTTATCCTATTTATTTGTACCTAAAATATGTTGAAAACACTAATCTATGAATATTATAAATGAAATTTTTAAAATACTTTTTCTTTTCATTTAGATAATGAAGGATGGTTCTATTTCTCATTTTGTGGTTGCAAAAAA
This sequence comes from Olivierus martensii, assembly GCA_000484575.1. NCBI lineage: Eukaryota > Metazoa > Arthropoda > Arachnida > Scorpiones > Buthidae > Olivierus > Olivierus martensii. Next base: position 23,372 of record AYEL01070314.1, read on the forward strand.
TAGCTTGACAAATTGGCTTTACTATATAAATTTTGCATGTGATAAAGAACATCAAAATGTGGTAGCATTTGAAAACTGTGAAAAAATATATTATATTACTTCTAAACAAATTGTTCCTAATACAGAACTACTTGTATGGTATAATGAAAGGCATTCTGAAGAATTGGAGTTATATATGCAAACAATTAGTAAGTTAAATTCTTCCTTTATACTGTCTAAGCTGGTTATAAGGGAATCGAAGAGACTACACTTTTTGTTCCTTATAACTGATTTCCCTTATATCCAAATGCACAACAAATCAGCGTGTTGTCGGGTGGGCAAAGTAAACATTGAAGAACCTTTTCAACTAGGGTTGTTATTTCAGTTTTAATATTGGTTATTTGAGTTGTGTAATTATTCGATTACCAGTTATGGATCTTATATCTGTGGTATACATAAAATGGGAAATAATTAATACTAGATATTATCCACTCATATAAATGAGTGGAAATCCTATCATTTAATCTCATAAAATTTGGAGTATAACTCTAAAACTTCTATGAACTTATATAACAAATTATTAAGTGCAGTGCCACCTGCAGATTTTTAGGGTTTTTAGGGTGCAGTGCCACCTGCAGATTTCGTCTTTTTAGAGGAACTACAATTTTAATTTAATTTGTATTGTTAATTTCTAAATTATTAATAATGACAAAAAATTTTGCGGTCGGGGAATAGAGAGAGAAAAAAGCAACAAATTGGCTTTTTATGATGATTTTATTATTTTTAAATAAATTACACTTATTCCATTGATGATTACAGCTGAGGTAAGCAGGATGAAAAGAAGGTCATCACAAGGAAGAGCACAGAAAAATGAAAAATTCTTTCTCTTATAGCTGAATTTCCATTATATCTGAATTCACTATATCTGATGAAAAATACACACAAAACAGGTTTTTCGCTGGGACTGGACACCTTATATCCGATTCCCTAATAATCAGCTTCGACTATATTTATTTGTATTTTTGAAAAAAAAATAACTTGTGAATTATATTAACACCTGACAATTTATGCAATAAATCATGAAAAGTAAATGTGGATTGCCATAATTCTTTGCTGCAAGCAGAATGTTTTACTATCAAGCTTCTTACAAATGACATTGATTATCCGAAAATGACTATTAGCTTATAATGGAAACTAAATATTTTATTTGAAAATTTCATTGTTTCATAAAGTCTGTATTCAAGATTTTGATGAAGTTCCTGTTTTGTAAAAATCAAAGCATGACTTAAAAGTTAAATATACTATGATAAAAAATATAGAATTACCATATTACTTCAAATTTAAGCCACAGTAGGATTTTAAAATTGGAAAAAATAAAAATGATTTTATAATAGGTATTGAAAAATAAGAAACATTTTTATTTACTTAAATAGATACTAATATATATAATAAACTACCTAATTTATTGAGAATCTTCTTCAGATATACTACCACTTTCTTTCTTTCTTTTTTTTTTAATAGTGCCAAATGTCTTCTCCCAAACATGTTTTAATCAATCTTTCATCAATTCTGTTGTCATCCATGCATTCTTTTGTGCTCGAACATAACACCTTGGATATAGTTTTTGTTTAAAATAATAAAAGGTGGCAATTTGTTTCCATCAGCGCTTATAAACAGCATTATAGTAGTTCATGACTTTTCTTATAATTAAATTATGGCCAGATATGACATGATTCTACAAACTACTATCAAACCACAACTTGGTTTAAATCAGAAAAGTACAAATGGGGGACCACTGAATAAACTGTTGTCATGTGTAGAGCATAAAGCAAAAGCCCGAATGTTGGGGAATGTGAGATTGGAAGAAATAAGATGTTAAAATATTTGCTATGAATTTAAGCCACACCCAAATTTTGTCTTAATAATTTGAATAAAAAGTGCAGTTTAAATTTGAAGTAATATGGTATATCAAAGTAAAATTTCAAAATAGTGCATATGCCTTCAACAATAAAATAATACCAATTTTGATTACTGGTATAAATCTCTATATATTTGTGAGCAGAATGTGATACCTGATATCCCAAAATAATTGCAGATTTATTAGCCTTCTTAAATGTTTGTTATATTAAAGCAGAGAATAAAACTTTATTTTCAATGAATTTTTAGTACTGCAAGTTCTGAATAAGAATATATAGCAATTTTTTTTTTTTAAGCAATTCAAATGCTTTTTATCCATCTTTTAACCCTTTTGCTCCTGGCGTACCATTTATGGCACATGATATTTTCTATTAAAAACAATAACTAACAATTAATGAAAATTTATCTCCAAAAAGTCTTAGAAAGTGGCCGAGATGCTAAATTTAAAATTATATAATTTTAGAATAAATAGAATTAAATCAAGTCTGAAAGGTTTAATTATTACTCACACAATGAATATGTGTTACTTTTTATATATAAAAAATAGGCATAAAACCTGTAATGATTATGCAAAGAAATACAATACATATTGCCTAATTTACATATATTTGACTTGCTTAAATTTGACTTAAATAATTAAATTTCCATAATTTTAATTTATTTTATTAAAATAATTTCCATAATTTTATTTTATTTTTAAGATAAGCATATCTGCTTCTTTTGAAAGTTAGAAATGCAAACATGTTAGTTTACAACATTTAAAAGGATTATTACGTGATTTATTTGTTTTTGTATATTGCTTATTGATTTTAAATATATTATTACTGGTATATATCTCATTCTATGCAGTGTTATCTCCCTTTCAGTCAAGGAACATGAAATGACATAACATTGTATAACTGCATTTACTTATAGTCCTCCTGACTATCTAATTTTTGATTCATAATTTTGATTAAAGTGTTTTCCTGATTTAGGCAAAATTCAGGTTATGCAAAACATTTTTATCTCAATTATTTGCATAAATTGAGGAAGACCTGTATTGTATCAATCATTAAGTTGGATTTGTGTTTCAAAGCGCACTCTGAATGTGATTTATTATTTTCAGATAAGGGTAATTTGAAGAAAAGCAATAAATGCAAAAGTAAATCTACAAAGAAAAACGAAAACCAAAACATTATAAATAGTTATCAGTTAGAAGAAAATAATACAGAATGCCAATCACAATCAAAATGTCCTCAAGTGCCTGATGATGACAAGTCCATTGAGCAGGAAGAAGACAAATCTATAGATCAGGAAGAAATTAAATCCACTGAACATGATGATGACATATCTGCTGGTAAATCTGAAAAAGAACCAAAAAAATCTACCAAAAATTGTTCTAATTTTGTATGTAATATGTGCAATAAGAAATTTATAAGAAACAGTGATTTGAAAGTGCATATAAGAATTCATACAGGAGAAAAGCCATATGTATGCAATATTTGCAATAAATCATTTAATCAAAATGGCAATTGGAGAAAACACAAGAAAATGCATCTTGGAAACAAGTGTCATCTGTGCAAAATTTGTAACAAGACATTTTCTCAGAAAGGAAATTTGGAAAAACATCTTCTAATACATACTGGGCAGAAACCCTATAAATGTGATTATTGCAAAAAGAAGTTTAGAACTAGTACTCATCTACAGTCTCACAAGAGAATTCATACAAAAGAACTACCTTTCAGTTGTGATAGATGCTCAAAAAAATTCAGAACTACTTCTGATAGAAAAGCACATCTAGTAGTACATACAGGAGAAAAGCCGTTTAGTTGCAATGTATGTAATAAAAAATTTTCTAATAAATCAAATCTGTGTGCACATAGGAAAATACATTTGGGTGTGAAGCCACACAAATGTGATATCTGTAAGAAAAGTTTTTTGTATCGAAACAGTTTAAAAATTCATTATAGGACTCATACTGGTGAAAAACCATATAGTTGTAATAAATGCAATAAAAAATTTAAACAGTTAGGTCACCTGAATCATCACAAGAATACACACAAAAGTTTATAGTAATCCTTAATTTTTTTAAAGTAAGTATTTATATAAAATATATTTAATTTCTATTAATTTAAGCCAACATATGAAAACCAATTACAAACTGAAATTTATGGGGGCCAAATCTATAATTTAGGAACATAAAACTTTCAAATGGGAAATAATTTTTTTTTGTAATATGCTTTTATATAGTGAGCCGTTTTAGCTTTTTAAATACACTTGGTCATCAATTTACAACCGAATTCCGTTCTGACTGACAGATCGTATGTCAGCCATATATTTATTAATGATATTTTTTAGCCTTTCTAATCTTTTTATCATCTTTATAATTTATTTTTATAATCTTTTAAATTTACAATTATATTGTAAATTTAAAAGGACTGTATTGCCAGATGCTCCCATAGTTATTGTACATGCAGTTGTCTGATTTATTATTAATTTATTTATAATTTATTTTTTTTTTGTGGTCCTAAGTGCAGACTGTCATAAGTCACATAGATCAGAAGTTGACGACCAAGTATAGTCAAAAATCTTTTAACTTTTTATATTAAACTTTTTTTATTTAAGTTTAATTAAAAATTCTTAATTCTTAAATTGATAATTTTAGATAGCTTTTAGTTGTATTTAATGAGTTACTTCACTAAAAATGCTAAGATTAAATCTGATATAAAAATGTTGTACTATACACAAGAAAGTGAAAATAATTTATAAAGTATATTTCTTTCATTAAAATTTTTAATTTTCTAATCTGGTTGTATACAATACATTTTTAATTAAATATTTCACTTTAGCATTTTTAATGCATATCTTGTGCCCAAAATTTAAATGAAAATTTTATAAGAATTTGAAATTTTTTATCCAAACTAATGGTGATTTATCAAAAAATAAAAATATCTGAATGATTATTAAAATTTTAGTTTAAAAATTAAATTATTAAAAGTTTGAAATGAAAAAAATCATGTGTTTTCAGAGTTTATATAAGAAAAATATAAAATTCTGATAATTGACGAATATTCTATTAAATTTAGTTTAAAACTGTTTCCTTCCAAAAATGTTATGCAATGATGTTGATCAAATTTTATTTAAAATTTTGTTCTTTTGTCTTTGATTTATCTTATTGGAAATTTGATTTCCATTGAACTATTTTTTTAATATTTTTATAATTTATATTTATGAAAACAAAAATGAGATTTTTGAATTTTACTATTTAACTATATTGACAGCCTTTTTATGCTAAAAATGATATTAATCATTTTTAGCATAAAAATACTCTCTCTCTCAATAATTTTGAGAAATATTTGTTGAATGAAAAAAATAACTTGGAATGATTTTATTAAGCTATAGTTGAGAATAGCCCTCTCTGCAGTTACATATATTTGAATATATAGTTCTATATATCTATTTGAATATATGTAGCCTGAAGATGTTATAAATTATAACAATTGAATGAAAAAAATAACTTGGAATGATTTTATTTATAAGCTATAGTTGAAAAATAGCCCTCTCTGCAGTTAAATATATTTGGATATATAGTTCTATATATCTATTTGAATATATGTAGCCTGAAGATGTTATAAATTATAACGTTAACTATTAAATAAAAAAATCTAAGAATAATATCAACTGCAAAGAGTGCTATTTCTCAGTTATAGTTTTTTATTGAAGAGTATAAGCAGTTAATTAAACAGTATGTTATTTATAAGCTCTTAATTTTTCTGAAAAAAATTCTCTTCCTTCTTTGTATTGAAATATCCTGTTTCTAATCTGTTGAAAGTTTATTATTATTTTATTATTATTCAATGAGAGAATTTTTTTCTGTCAGGACTATACAGTATAATCATTATTTTTATAACAATCTCTGTTACAACCAATGAGAGAATTTTTTTTCTGTCAGGACTATACAGTATAATCATTATTTTTATAACAATCTCTGTTACAACTATATTATTACTATAAGATAAGAACATTACCTTGTGATAAATGAAGATGATTGGAATTTATCATTTGACAATCATCAATTTTTCTAATTGTTTCTAGTTGCATGAGACCAATTCAAATATAGATTGTCAAATCTGTGTTGGATTATTTTCTTATTCATGCATCATATAATTCCAATATAATATAACAATATCAGACTGTGGTGATTATGGTTTACTTTATATGTTTGCAGCTATATAGGGGGAAATTAGTAGTAATTTTTTGTTTTTTTAAATTTGTAAAATATTAAAATTATTAAGTTACAATGGTACCTCAGTATACGTCCACTTTGGAATAAGTCCAACTTGGCATACATCCTGTTTGGATGCAAAAAATTTTGCTTGGTATACGATCTTTGTTTGGAATACGACCGACTCGCTTGTATGAGTCTGTTCTCTTAAAAAACACATTCTTTATATAAAAATTATAATACAGTAAGACCCCACTTAATGCTGGCATACGATCTTTGTTTGGAATACGACCGACTCGCTTGTATGAGTCTGTTTTCTTAAAAAACACATTCTTTATATAAAAATTATAATACAGTAAGACCCCACTTAATGCTGCTCCGTTTAACGCTGTTTCAATATAACGCAATTTTTTTTAAATTCTAAATTTTTTATTGATTCACTTTGGCATGGTTTTTCAAATCGTTACACTCACATAAATCTGAAATTGCATGAATTTGTTGCTTTAATACTTCCTACCTTCTCATAATGTGTTTGATATCAATGTTGTTGTATATACGAAAGTTTGCTGCAGTCAGAGTTCATATTTACAATTGGTCATCAAAAGTAAGTGTTTCTGAAAATGAGGAGCAAAGAAAACTTGCAACAGATTTCCTCAAAACAAGTTCTTTAACCACTATTATGGAAATTATGGATGAATTATACAAAATGATCCAAATTTTGATAGAAGTTCAAAGGCAAAGCGAAGTGTCATAGATGTGATGTCTTGGTATTGACAATTGTTTGCTGAAGGAAAGTGGAAAAGGCAAACAACGTTAGATGATTTCTTAATGAAAAAACAAAATATCAAAACATAAATTATTTATTTGAATATTTTTGATTTTCATGAATGATTTATGAATACAAATGTATATTAGCAATACAAAATGTCTATAATTAATGTAATACAATAGTAATAATAATGTTACAAAATAATAAATGATACATATATTTTTTTATTCACTATTCTGTTTCACCTATTTTGTTATTTGTGTGTTAAGATGACCTTATTTAACTTTCTTTCGTTTAGCTCTTGGTTTCTTTGGAATGTATCCCCCACATTAAACGGGGTCTTACTGTAAGTCATAATAGCATTATCTGGAATTACTAGACAATATCATATTTCCGAAATATTCTGAGGAGAATGCAGAAGCAAAGTTCTTTGGACAGATTTTTAGTAAAAGTCAAACCTGGTAAGTCTCAACATGATCCAAGTAGGGAAAAGAGAGAGAAAATAGAAAAAGAGAAAACACCAGAACTTCAGATTCCTGAAATTTTATTAAAAGTGGACTCTCCTTCCAAACAATAACATCTCCTCCTCTTCCCTTCTCAGCACCATCCTATTAGGCACTTGACTCTTCTCATTTTCATTTATTTCATCTCCTGTAATTGCTTTTGTATTTATGTATTTTAGTATTAAGCAATGTTTAAATTATTTTATACAAACTCATCAATGTGTATAATATGTTAATAGCAATAAGATTTTTTCACGAGAACGGATTGATCATTTTCCCTTTATTTCTTATGGGAAAAATTTATTTTGTATAAGCCAAGGATCTGGAACGGACATATATATTAAGGACATATACTGAGATACCACTGTACTTCAAATTAAGGTAAATTATGACAGATGATGATAGTTTTGTAGTTGGATTATGTAATCACAATTGTATACATAATTATTACAATTTTATGGTATCTGGGAAAATAATTATCTTACATTTGATTTAGTTAATAATAATGCTGTTATAATATACATTAATGGTATTTTGTATCCCATTAATAAAGTCATGGTATATTCAGTTTTCCTTTTTACTGATAGCAACAAAAACTCCAAATAATAAGAATCATTAAATTTATATTTAACAATGTTTTCTAACAGATTGATTGAGTAGTTTGGGTTGTTTGAACTGTTCCAATCAGAGTAAATTTTGAATAGATCAAAATGTTTAAATAGATATTTTATTTTACTTCATAATAAAAATACATTTGGAGTGTTTTTTTTTCTATCTTATGAGTGAAAAATAATGAAAATAATCTTTTATAGCGAAAACATTTCTTTTGATATCTTTATTATAGTCATCTCTGATTTATATTGTCTCATTTTACTTCACTCTTCACTTAAATTATTTGCTCCAGAATAATTTATTATTTCAGGCATATAAATTCATATCTATGTTGTTATTTCCTTACATTATCCCTAAACTGGTATCTAAGTTGCATGTCAACTCGCATGTATATTGGTTGTCTTGCATTCAAATACAGCAATAATTTGCATAGTCTGGGCTTCACTATAGTCCGGATTGTAATTATTAATAAAAAAGTTTTAATTTACTTTATTTTTTTAGAATAAATATGAAATGTAAGTGTGCTTGCTATTTACTATTTATATATAACTCGAATAGCCACTATTTGATGAGCTGATGAGACAAGCAGGCAGTTGCTGTATTGTTGCCAAATTTATCGTAACAACATTTGCTATAGTGCCTACCTCTCAAGTGCATACATGAATTTCTCGATCATTTGCATAATTTTAAATTATAATTCCACATTTGATTGTTTTGTGACTTTTAAATATTTTATTAATAATCATGCTAAAAGAAAATGTGAGTCTGATTCAATGCTAAATTGTAACTGTGTCTTGCCATAATGCAGGTCTGTTTTGAACTTCTGAAATCAAAAGTTCTCTATTAATGCTGCTGGAATTCATTACTTAAGTTCCACAAGAACAGACTTATTCAAAATCAAACTCGTTTGAATTCTGAGCAAGTCGTTCAAGTGCTTAGCAATTGGTCAAATTGCTTTACCTCAGTCTGGCTCTGTTAGAAATTGATTTTTATTGCCAGCTACAGAAGACACTAATTGGTCAAATCGCTTTACCTCAGTCTGGCTCTGTTAGAAATTGATTTTTATTGCCAGCTACAGAAGACACACACTGTCACTTACTAGCCAGGCCATATCCTTACGCAAAGTGCTGCTCTGCATGTGGAATGACACCAAGCGGCCGACTTGGAGAAAGTGAAAGCGTTCACCTGCTGGGCGAGCCCTCTTTATTTATTCGTATTTTTTGGCTCGGACCCACTTTCTGCCCCTTCTACTATTTATTATAAATATGTTATAAAGATTTTAATGTTTAATGTGTAAAGAAATAATTATGTAAGAATTTATGATTTAAAAAACATGAGCAAATCAAATTTCTTGGAACCAATTATAATTTTTCCTATAGATTACCTACCTCGAACAGTCTGGTAAGAAAAAGGAACCAATTAACCAGACTATGCGGGGTATTGCTGTATTACTACTATAATTTAACCCACTTGAATAAAGGAATGATTATATTCAACCTTTTAAGTTCAATGTTCTTTTGCTACATTGAACACAATCATAAAAGAAAATAAAGAACTGATGTTGAAGGCCTTAATATTCTCAATGCAATAAGGAATTTCTGCCTATAAGTTCAAAGGCAGAAGTTGAGAAAACAATGAAATACATCTAGAAAGAGATTCAGGATGCTGAAGTTACTTTGGATGTTGATTTTGTTACCTATACAAGTGAGCATAAGCATTATAGTAATATACTGATTTTAAAGTTGATACTGAAGATGTCTTTTAATTAATGATCAGTTATTTCAAATTATGTTTAATCTAGTATGAACAGGCTGAAAATAGATGATTTGGTGATTTTATTAAAATTTGAAAGCAAAATGTTTTTGGAAAAGGTGAGAAACTTGAGCCTAAAGAGAAGGCCTAATAGTTTCAAAATTGAGTGGGTTGGACTTATTGAAGCTGGCATCTATATTCTTGAGAACAGTAATTTAAATGAACTGTAAACAGTAATAACTAGACAAAGAATAAAGATACAGATGCTCCTCTACTTATGATAGGGTTATGTAACCCTCTCATACATTAAAAAATTCATAAGTTGAAAATGACTGGCAATGGTGGTAATTTTAGTAATAATAGCAGACAATGAAAGACCAAATTTTCTAAGGTAGTAAAATCATCAGGATTTGATACCTGATCTTTCAAGTAGTTAGCAATTAGTAGCTTACCATGCAGCCAGTGATTGACTTTTTTTTGTTTTTAATAAACAAAAAAAATTTCTAGTTAATATACTGTGAAAATAGCTATGTTCAGAATATTGTAAGGTCAATCATAAGATTGAATTATCATAAGTCAAATGATTTTAAGTACTTATATTTGCTTCTATAGAGATTGAGAGAGGAGTTCTGTTTGGTTTGTCAGATTTTATATATATTGTAAATTTTTATAACAGTGCATCTGTTTTAGATAAAAATTATTTAGAACCAATCTCTTCACTTTAATACTATTTGTGAATTCAATTTATATTGTCTCTAGTGTTGTAATAAATTAAGACATAACTTCAGGGAATGACCATGATTATTTTTAATTGAATTTATTATGTGCTTGATGGCTAAAAAATTAAGTATGAACAGGTTGAACATAATTTGAAATGATGTTTTATATAATAATTAAATGTGTGCTTTGGAGCTATACATAAATATATATCAAACCAAAAACATATAACAATATAGCATTAATATGCTTATTCATCAATTTCTTTAGCTATAGTACCATGCCTATAACACGTTCCAAACAAAAACATAATTACAATAAAAAGATGAAAATACCATTGGCAGAGACCACTCCAGAAACTAATTACTCAAAATGAATTTTTATGAAATAAAATTTTTAAATAAATACAATAATATTTTGTCAACTGTAGCTTTTATAAAACATTAAAATTTTGATATACAATAGCCTCAATTAGCAGTCTTTTTTAATCAAAGTTCTGTATATCCGAGATAAAGTGCAATTCACCTTATGTTGATTCTTTAAAGGCTGGTTTATAGTCCAACTGCAGCATGCTGTTTCAAGGTCGCTAGCCAGTCATTGGACGTTTGACGTTAACGTCATGGTTTATAGTCAAAATTCTATCAACGTCAAACTTAGCGCAGCGTCAAACGTTACGATTAAAATTTCCTCTACTTGGAAGTTCTCACGCTAGACCAGAATACTTTGCGCAGTCCAAGATAGGGGATCGATCGTTATTCTTGTACAAGATTATGATAAGCACATGATTGCGCAGTCCAAGATAGGGGATCGGTCGTTATTCTTGTACAAGATTATGATAAGCACATGATTCTTTTCTTCTATCAAATATTGAATGAACATATAGTCTTTTATTCTTTTTTTCTTCAATCTTCTCATTAATAATATAAGCGATATTTCGTTTCCGAAAAAGTGTCCATCTTTGTAAAGAATTATGGAGCATGCGTAAAACTGAGAATGATAGGAATGTTGTTTGTTATTTCTAGCATTGTGAAGTTGTATGGTTACAGTCTGGCACCAAACGCTGAAATTAAACAAAACTGTGCGAACACAGCTACCGTAACATGTCGCTGCAGTTGGACTATAAACCAGCCTTAATTCTATAATAAAACAGTTGTAAATGAAATTGTTTTATTGTATAATTTAAAATACTATATAATATTTTTGTAGAACTTTGGACCTTCTAACAATAGTACTTTTCAGGAATGACAATAGCTGGCAAAGAATTATTGTACTTGTCATTGAGATTTATTCTGATTGGAACAGTCAATATCTAACTACTCCAAAAAGTACTCGTTAAGAGAGATATTGTTCTTTTAAAATTTATTGTTTGAAATTGAAACAAAATTAGTTTTTTCCCCTTGAATGTTTTTTCCTTTACATTTTTTTTCTCTCATAAAATTAAATAAATTTAGTAATTTGCATTAATAAACTTAATGTGAAACATTCTGATTTAATTCTTAGCATATATTGCAGTACTTACCACAGGTACCAACTGCTTGTAGGCAAATAAGTATAATTGTCTGTTTCTATGAAATATGAACACAAAGGCATATCATTTCACCTCTATGTTATTTTAGTGTTCAAATTAAACCTGTTCGAAATGCACCATATGATGAGTTGAAATTTCAGTTTTGGAATGCAGATGTTAAAGTGAAGCTGTGTGTGTGGCGCATGCACAGTGTTCTTAAATTGTACACTTGCGACATTTTTAAATGCATGGCATAATGTTGAAAACGGCTGGCATGATTGAAAATCTGTCCAAGCAGGAAATGCAAGCTGTATTTAAGCAATGCCGAGTGGTATATCTAAACACTAAAATCTGTATAAGGCTATCAAAAACAAATGACCCAGTCTGTTGTCTTCAGGAATCATCATGCTCCATGACGACAACAGCTACATGTCATCAAGGTTGTTGTTGCACTAGCCCATAAGAAGTGGAAGGTCCTTTAACATCCTGCATACAGTCCAGATTTGTCATGATTTGACTTTCATTTGTTTGGACTGTTAAAAAAAATTTCTAAAGGGACAGTGATTCAACACCAATAAAGACATAATGGATGCTGTTAAGGTCTGGTTCAAGCTGCAACCAAATTCTTTCTTTGCAGACAGAATTTTCTGCCTATTCAAACAATGGGATGGGTGACGACTTCTAAGAAACATTATATACAATAAGTTTCATTAAATACTACTATTTCTGTTTGTTTGTTTCGTCTTTCCTTCCTTCGTCCAATAGCTACACATCTCGAATGGGTTTCATTTGAACACACCTTATATATTTGTGTGTCAGACGTTTTATAAATGAGAATTATTAATAAATAGAACTATACAGTATATATTTTGTTTATATATATATTTTTTTTATTGAAATCTCTATAAAAATGAAGTTTTCATTTAATATTTTATAAAAAAAAAATCATATATTGATAAATACCACTCCGTGGCAAAAATTAAAAGTTGACACCACTAGTACTTATTCAAATTTCCTTCTTTCGTTTTGAGTTTTTTCAACAATTACAAGTACAGTACACACTCAGGTTCTTTTCTGCCTTGATAAAAAGTGATATAACATGGGTATTAAATAAAAGATTAAGAAATAATGTATTTTTACTCATAAAATTGTTTATCTTCATGTATCTATTGTAAATAATAAATACTATATATTTGAAAACTATGTAAAGTTGACACTTATATTTATTTTATTATATTTAAAAAAAGTTAGTAAATTCTATGAATTTTTGTACACACAAAAAAAATGCATTGTATATATTATATGTAATTATTTTTGTCTAAATTAATTGTTAAAGTTTGAGAATGAATTTGAAATTTATATAATTCCTCTGCTAATGGTAAAGATACCATTTGGCAATATGCAAATGATCAGTTTCAGGTATTATATACAGTATTTCCTATTAATAAATTATTTTTGAATGTATAGTAGTAGTTGATTATCTGGCTTTTATGTATATTTTAACAAAAAGGAAAATTGTTTAATTGTAACATAAATTATTAATAAATGTATTAAAATGAAATTTAAGATCTTTTTTTCTTTAAATCTTCTGAAGTAATTGCATATATGGATTGTAGAATGATTAGATGTTTTTGTAATTCATAATGATCATGTTTAAATTGTGCACAATTTGGTTAAAATAATGAACTTATACAGACAGGGCCGACAGAAGTGGGTGTGCAGGTTGTGCACCGCACAAAGGTGCATGATCATGTTTAAATTGTGCACAATTTGGTTAAAATAACGAACTTATACAGACAGGGCCGACAGAAGTGGGTGTGCAGGTTGTGCACCGCACAAAGGTGCTAAACTATAAAGTGTACCAAAAAATGATTGAAAAAATTCAAAACAAATTTTTAATTTCCAAAATTAAAATGATGACACTAGCGTTTATATATTTAATACAAAAATTGTATTGTAAAATAATAATGTAGTTTCAAAAACTAAATAATTTACTTCCAGGGTGCAAAATCAGTTTCTGCACAAAGATGCCTCATATATCAGTGCAGGCACTGTATATAGACTTCTCTACTTAGAGTTCTGTTTGAATTCAGGAGATTGTAAGTCATTAATACTGTAATTTTTTGAATTGTCCACCACCAATATTCATTGACACAATATACCATTGAAATAAACCAATACAAAAAAAGAACCAGACAGAAAGGATGCGAACACTACATTAGACAATACATGAACTCGGATGCATATAATTTACCAATTACATCACCATCACAAATACAAGTGATTAACTGAGGACAACCTGTACATTCAATAGCTAATAATTGAAAAATTAACAACTATTGAATAATATGCCAGCAATGAGTAACCCATAAGATTATAAAATGTTATTTTATTAATACACTATACAGAATTTTTTTGACTTTTTTTAGTATGATATTTAGAATTAAAAAGAATATAGTGGGTTAGTTTTGACCTATAACACTTTATCAATTCTTATTTTAAACAAATTAAGTTGTATATTTTGCAATTTTTTATAAATATATATAATATACAAATTGACTACCTTCAAATGTATGTAAATTTATATTTATTTTTCTTTGAAATTCTATTAAGTCAAAAAGTTTGTCTATTTGGTATAAAAGCTGTTTTGTTAAATAACTGCTGATAGATGAACTGTTTTCTATTAAAGAGAATACCGTACCGTGGAAAGCACGAGTCTCCAACTGCAAAAATTCGAATTCTTAATTTCATATATGTGTGTGGGGAAATTGCATACTCTGAAATGCAAAAACTTTTTGAGAAGCTAAATTGAAAGACGATATCACAATGCCATATACAAATCCTGTGGGGGGTTCTGGGGGTCTTATTGACGAAATTTTGGCAGAAACACTGTGAAGCGGCGGTCACACCTTGAGATTTTTAGCCGCGACCGCGACCGGAACTGGCTCTTCTCTCTAACTCGTAAACTCCCTCCGAACCGGTCGCTGATGCGACGTCGCTCGTCAACAAAAAGTTTGTTCTTGTGGCGATAGTCGCAACTGCACATCCAATGAGAAGCTCTTTCTCTGACATCATCAGCCAAGTCAGCCATTGCTACAATTTTATTAGCTATAAGTGTAGATTAGCATGACAGCGGTAACTACAGTGTGACCACGAACAGTCAAGTGCAACAAACGACTTTTTCCGGTCGCGGCCGCGACTAAAAATCGCAAGGTGTGACCGCCGCTTGAGCGGTGTGGGTAAGCGACGCGTCAGGGATCCAGAAGTGAAGCGGCAAACAATTGACAGCTAAACTATAAGTAATATATTTAATATAAAATAATAATACAGATAATTAGAGAACATATAACATGAATCAAAGATAAATAGAATAGAATAAAACTAAACGAAAGTATTGATGCAAAGTTAAAACCGAATCCTAACCTTAACAGGGACTTTAATGTAGTTTAACGCGCGAGAGAGACAGACAACCCATAAACATACCATGAGAATCTTTTTCTTCTTTTAGTTTCTTAAACTGATAATATTTCCTTTAGTTTCTCGAACTGAAGACGATGACATCCATCCAAACATAGACATAGTTAAAGAGAAGTGAAGAAGGGATAAGCTGAGCCACAGCCTGCTAGCTAGAGCCAGAGCTAGTCAACTCAAACTCTGTACAAACTGCTGAAAATCCTCTTTCCTTTCTCACTCCTCCTACTTTCTTTAAACTTTCCAATCATACCAAAGTGAAGAGAAGATTCAAAACGAAACTAAACTCTTCATTTGACAAGGGAAATTCTATTAGTTTCTTAAACTGATAATATTTCCTTTAGTTTCTCGAACTGAAGACGATGACATCCATCCAAACATAGACATAGTTGAAGAAGGGATAAACTGAGCCACAGCCTGCTAGCTAGAGCCAGAGCTAGTCAACTCAAACTCTGTACAAACTGCTGAAAATCCTCTTTCCTTTCTCACTCCTCCTACTTTCTTTAAACTTTCCAATCATACCAAAGTGAAGAGAAGATTCAAAACGAAACTAAACTCTTCATTTGACAAGGGAAATTCTATTTCTTGCATCTCATTGGTGTAGAAAACTGTCAAAATAAAATTATTTTAGTTTACTTTAACCAGGACCCATGACCTCGAGTCACTGGATCCCTCTGTTTGTTTTTCTCTCTCAGGTATATTTTATGAGTATCTGACAAGTCTAACATTCCATTTCCCTCTCCCGATCGAAAAGTCATTCAAAAATAATAAAGTTTTCCCGATTAATTTCGTTAGCTTCACAATATAAAAATGAAATTATTACATTTAATCCGTATAATTAATTTAGTTAAAAAGTTTCAGATAAAGAACTAAAATTATGTTTTTCAAGTTTACAAATATTTGTTATAAAGAATTTTCCGACAAAAATAAAGTTCTGCAAAACAGCTCGTCTCGTATCACTATGTGATTCTTTAGCTCAGTTGTTAATTGCATTTTTTTTATTACAATCAGTTCAAATCATGGAAGTAAGAGATAAAATTATAACCATATAAAAATAAATTTAAGTGAACGTGATTCTTTAGCTCAGTTGTTAATTGCCGTTTTTTTATTACAATCAGTTCAAATCATGGAGGTAAGAGATAAAATTATTTTTATATGGTTATAATTTTAAGTGAATGATGATTGACATATTGTAATGAAAACAAATTATTTAATTAATTAAAAATAGATGTGCATCAGTTCATTAGTTTTTAGTTTCTTAAAGATAATTTCTAGACGATTATTATTTTAAATTCTGAAACAAAGTCTAATTCAATTGTTTATTTGTGTTATATATTACTTGACAAAAGTCTGATTTTATTGTTTGTTTGTGTTATATATTAATTGACACCTGCAAGTGGTGTGAATTCGTTGTTTATTTGTGATATATATTACTTGACACCTGCGAGTGGTGTGACGTCTAGACGATTATTATTTTAAATTCTGCGAACAAAGTCTGATTCTATTCGATTATTATTTTAAATTCTGCCAACAAAGTCTGATTCTATTGTTTGTGTGTTATATACTTGACACCTGCGAGTAGTGTGACGTCTTAGACTGGATTCACACTGGTCTGAGACCACGTCTATGACTACGACCATGACTGAAAACTTCCGGGAGAACATACACATTGATCACGACCTGCTTCACGATTTTTCGAATCAACCAATAGCAACTGCTTAAACAACAGCCAATAAGAGCTGATGTAGCATTCAGCTCGTAACAGATGGCCAAATGCCTCCTTTCTATTAGCTATCGTAATGACGTAGCTGCTGCGACTATGATTATATTCAGCAAGGCTGGATTCACACTGGCCTTGCGAGAGATTGCGACCGTTGTCATAGAAACAATCCTATCAGGCCTCGCTTGACGACTGTTTGCTGCGACCACGATAATATTCAACTTGCTGAATATTGTCGCAATCGCAGCGGCTACGTCATTACGATAGCCAATAGAAAGGAGATATTTAGCCATCTCTTACGAACTGTATGCTACATCAGCTCTTATTGGCGGCTGTTTACGCAGTTGCTATTGGTTGATTCGAATAATCGTGAAGCCGGTCGTGATCAATCTGCATGTTCTGTCGGAAGGCATCAATCGTTATCGTAGTCAATATCGCAGGCCAATGTGAATCCAGCCCAAGTTGAATATTGTCGTGGTTGCAGTAGAGAGTCGGGAAGCGAGGCCTGATGGATTGTTTCTATAGCAACGGTCGCATCGTAGTCAATATCGCAGGCCAATGTGAATCCAGCCTAAGTTGAATATTATCCTGGTTGCAGTAGAGAGTCGGGAAGCGAGGCCTGATGGATTGTTTCTATAGCAACGGTCGCGGTTGTGGTCGAGATCGCTGTCGCAAGGCCAGTGTGAATCCAGCCGCAGTTTCGGATTCCATTTGAAGAAAAAAAACGTCTGTCCGAGATCCTACAATCCTAATATTTTAGACCATTATACTGTATATGTAAAGCTTTTTGTTGATTTTTAAATTAAATATTTGATAACTTGTAATACACTTGTCTAGTATTCTACAAGAAAACATGGCTTGTCTAGAATATTTAAACTTATGTAGATTCTATTTTCACAGAACACAATATTTGATAACTTGTAATACACTACTACAAGAAAACATGGCTTGTCTAGAATATTTAAACTTATGTAGATTCTATTTTCACAGATGCAATGGTAATGCCTGATTTGCATGCAGGCATGATACATCCAAACTGCTGCTGCATCATTTATATCTATCCTTTATGGATAAAATTGTTAAACTGCTCTGATGATAGTGGAGATGAAATAACTTGAGAAACAAGACGTTTGTGTTAATAAATTTAATAATAATCCTTCAGTATCAATTAATGGACCTGGAAGAAAAATATAAATATAAATTTGCAAACAATATAATGCTTTACTTAAAGCTCTTAGATTGAAGTAATGGCCTGATCACTCAAATTTTATAAAAATCAATTAGATCAAATGTTAGGATGAAGCCTTTTGAAGTTTGGACGTCACCTTTTTTTAAATAGTTGCAGGGAAAGTATTAAATGACATATCATGTTAAATAGCATGATGATCAGGCTATATTTTATAAAAATCGAATAGGATAAACAATATTAAGAGTATCTCGTCGGCCATTTTTAAATGATGGTGGTTAAGAGGCTTGATGCAGCTTCGAGATGAACATTTGGTGACGATATTTTGCCTTTAATTTAACGAAAATACACGAATTAATTCAAAAGTTGTGTTGTTCACTAATAATAGGACGACGATCTCATAATCCTCTTTTCCTTTGGAAAGTAGGCCGAAAAGTTGCATTTTTATAGGCGTTTTTTTTAATAATCTATTAATTGATCATTTTCATGATTTTGGATTATCACAAATGGTAAAAAATTAACGATAAACAACTGAAGAATAAGAAAAAATTCCGGGAAATTTATAGTACAAGTTTAATAATAATTTATTAATTGATCATTTTCATGATTTTGGATTATCACAAATGGTAAAAAGTTAACGATAAACAACTGAAGAATAAGAAAAAATTCCGGGAAATTTATAGTACAAGTTTAATATGTTTGTATTTCTACTATGGCTCATCTATCCCTGTCATAGACATCAGTTTCGGCAGCAAGATGCAGTTTTCTTATAACATCATCTCAGCGCCCTTACAATATTGAGAAAATGATAATTTTGGCGTCGTCCTCCGAAGGCGCCCCCATGTGGAGCATCGTCCGCTATCGGATTAAGCAGGCCCTGATCGACAGGCTTATATCTCTTCAAGCGATGCAAACATTTATGGCAGATTTAGTCCTTTCTTTTCTTACTAAATGACACTATTTTTTCAATATGATTAGTAGGGCCTCAATTCGACCACCTAGTATAATTCGCTTACATCAAAGGATGAGACTTCAGACTAACAATCGACTGCATGGGATCAGACACCAAATGCTCTCCAAAGGATGGGATTCGAGCCTGAGTCCTCTGGATGGAAAGTCTGTTTTTCCGCATAGTCAATCCGGCCAACAATATAATACAATAAAATCGAACTAAATTAAAATATTCGATTGCATTTTAGGCCGCCATTTTGAATTAGAAAAAACTGTCGTCAGATTCGTAATCTGTAGCTCAAAAACCCATATATTGATTTTCATCAAAATAGGACTAATATCAACATGCCGACACATTTCAGGACCTCCATTTTTATGAATTTTTTGAGTATAAACTTTTCAACCAATATGTGATGATATTTTTCTCAGTATGAAATATTCAAATGATCGATTTTTAAGTTATAAAATAAACATCGGAGATTTAGTTTTCCTGTTTGGGATTGAATTCCGGATTGCCATATTTTTCCGAACCAAATCAGTGGTCCCGCTATAACATTTCCGAATTTCAACTTTACAGATCATATATGATGCTATTAAAGTTGTTCATTGTGATAATTTCATTATTTTTAATCAACAATAGGCTGCGTGGTAAAGCAGTGACTTGCCTCTGAAGGGTCCAGGTCATACACACCGTTTTTCAGGAGGGGTCCAGTGCAGTGATTTTCGTTACTTCACGCATTCGACATTGCTTTGATACCATTTCTTTGTGTAAGAAATGTTCCTATGCGTAGCACACTGTACATATAGGTCAAACTTTTATTTAATCGGAATAAATTTAACTGTTGATAAAATTCTTTATCTATCTTTTGTTGTTGCCAGATAAAACAGCAATTTCAATTGTATAGAAAATATTTAGGTTTTATCAATGCACGTAAATTTGACACGTATATACCGGGTGGCCATAAAATAATGTGTTCAGTGCCCTGTAGCGCGTCATGTATTGGACGAAACATAAAATTCGGTGAAACATGCAGTTTGAATTTCGGAAGAAAAAAATTTAGTACCAAAAGCCGCCAACAGTCTACAGGGCACTGAACACATTCGCGTCATGTATTGGACGAAACATAACAAAATTCGGTGGACGTACACAGTGAAACATGCAGTTTGAATTTCGGAAGAAAAAAATTTAGTACCAAAAGCCGCCAACAGCGGAATTGTGGCGCGGCAGAAGTGTAGAATGTGTGATTAAGGAATGTGTAATCGCCAAATGAAACGCGCAACAAGTTTCTAAACAATACATGCCAACGTTTATTGTACGTGGTTCAATATGACCACCTGATTCAAATGTTATAAGAACTGCATGTGGTGCACATGTTGCGCCGTAGATATCGTGCACCATATGCAGTTCTTGTAACATCTGAATCAGGTGGTCATATTGAACCACATGTAATTAACAATAAACGTTAGCATGTATTGTTTAGAAACTTGTGTGCTGTTTCATTTGGCGATTACAGATTCTACCCTTCTGCAGCGCCACAATTCCCCTTTGGCGGATTTTGGTACTAAATTTTAGATGTTACAAGAACTGCATGTGGTGCACGATATCTACGGCGCAACATGTGCACCACATGCAGTTCTTATAACATTTGAATCAGGTGATCATATTGAACCACGTACAATAAACGTTGGCATGTATTGTTTAGAAACTTGTGTGCTGTTTCATTTGGCGATTAGATTCTACCCTTCTGCAGCGCCACAATTCCCCTTTGGCGGATTTTGGTACTAAATTTTTTTTCTTCCGAAATCGAAACCGCACGTTCCACTGTGTACGTCCACCGAATTCTGTTACATTTCGTCCAATAACATGACGCGCTATAGGGCTCTGAACATCGCACGCTATTTTATGGCTACCCGTATTTAATTTGAAAAATCCAAAATGTCCGTTATCAATATAGTTATTGTTCGTCCACGAAAGGGAAAGTCGCAGTTGGTATAATGACGGGTGGAAATTAACAGAACTTAATATAATAATTCAATAAATATACTATTCGTTATTTTATGGCTACCCGTATTTAATTTGAAAAATCCAAAATGTCCGCTATCAATATAGTTATTGTTCGTCCACGAAAGGGAAAGTCGCAGTTTGTATAATGACGGGTGGAAATTAACAGAACTTAATATAATAATTCAATAAATATACTATTTCCAACATCGAAACTAATCATTTAGCATTCGACATATTCTGTTAGATATACTATTTCCAACATCAAAACTAATCATTTAGCATTCGACATTACAATAATTCCATTCAACTTCAGTTATATCTTGCGTTTGAAAACATCCATGTGCGAATCAATTATCTTGCGTTTGAAAACATCCATGTGCGAAGTTGTCATCCCTATTTTGTCACTGGACTCGTTCAGTTAGCGCACGCGTACTTGTATCGATGGTCGCGGCTAAGCTGGATGGACAGTACTATAAAATCCTAATTGAATACAAAATACAACTTACAGTATGGACAATATATTTGTCGTTGCACTATAGAAAAGTGGCGATTTGTTATTTATAAAACGAAATTGCAAAAATCATTGATAGGTAATGGAAATAGTCAAAATAAAGGAATCAATCACATGCAACAGTCGCTCATAAAAAAGCTCATCTGAACTTAAATAGCGATACCAATTGCATCTAAGAAACATCTCTCAGTTCCATATTTGCATATGCAAGTATATATATATTCAAAAATTTCACGAATATCTTGTTATTTATGCAAAATAAATGTTGATTAAATTAAAAATTATGAAAAAACATTGCCATGGACACACTACCGCTATCTCTCTCAATATTCCGGAATATTTTTTTTCTATAATTTATCATATTTTAATGATTCAGACTCCATCTTATATTTTTTTTGTTGAAAATCTCAATTTAATTATTTTCCTAGATGCATTCAAAGTTTGTATTAAGTTATTTCTATAATTTATCATATTTCCATTGATTACTATCAAATGCTAATGATTCAGACTCCATCTTATATTTTATTTTGTTGAAAATCTCAATTTAATTATTTTCCTAGATGCATTCAAAGTTTGTATTAAGTTCACATATTTTGATTTTTTTTAAATTTTGCTCTTAAATTAAAATTAATGCTATAATTATTAAGTATTGCACATGTATTATAATATCACAATCCCTGCACACAAATCTTTTGTGCATAGTTTTGGTGATTAGAAAAGAAGCCACACAAAGTAAAAATTAGAAACTGACTTGTTGATCTCCATCCTCTAGTCCAAATGATCTCAGAGTGTGAATTACTTATATATTTTTTTCCCTTAAAGATCTTTTATTTTAGAAAATAATTTAGATGTAGCTTAGGACCTGGAGTTGCATAAAAAAAATTGCAACTACTATGTAGAATTTTTTTAATGCAACTCCAAGTTAATCACAACTTTGAAATTTTTTTTGCAATTAAATCATGCTTTTTTTATTTTTTTTTCATTATTAAACAATACAGTAACTTTTAAATGAGAAAAATTATCAAATATTATGCCTTCTGGTACCAAAAATCACTTTAAGAATATAATCCGAAATATGGCATGCAAAACATTAATCCTATCAGATTTTTTGTTTCAGTTATTCTCTATTTTTAGGAATCTAACTTGGATGTTAAACAAGTGCTTGACTGTATTTTCGTGACACACAAAAGTATAACCCTTAAAAAAAATGATGTTTCATCATTTCCATGCTTAATTCCTTTCGAATAATATTAATTTCACTGTTGGGTAATCTCCTAGATCATATAAAATCTGATAGAATAGAAAAAAAGGTTAAAGTTTAGGATGACGAGATTGCACACTGAATGTTTGTGCACTACTATTTACTGCTTTTAATCATTTTTTTGTTGATCGAGGTATTATGAGCTAAAATAAGCAAAGTTGTGTTGATTTTTAGCAAGATCACAGTCCCAATTCTGTTCTACGAACACTTGATCTATCAAATCATCATGGATCATTGATTACATTTCAAACTTCACATTACTTTGGATAAATATGAAGTGTTATCAGTGTCGAGAGAGATGATAAAAAAAATTATTTTCATCTAAGTGAAAATATTTAGAATTATTGCAAGATTATTTCAATTATTATTTTTATATTTCCTCCCTAAGTCATTAATTACATGCTTAAATTATAATTAAATACAGATTTTAATTGTACAGTTTAGATTCAATTTTTAATTTTCAAATTAATAAAACTTAACCTTACATCAATCAATAATTGGTGACATTTATAAGAATTTTTCTAAGAACATCAAAATTTCTATTGTATATTTATTTTTGGAGGTGAATCTGTAATTCGACAAGAATAGATGTACAAGACGACAACGAAGATGAGTGATTATATAGTATTTAATATCTTAGATGTTTTGTTGTTGCTTGGTTTTCGAGACTATTATTTTTTCTAAAAACAATAAATTGGATTTTTTCTTTTGTGGAGAGAAGTATTATAATGTATACCAATTTTTAGAAATAAAAAATATGCTGTCGCTCATAATGTAGAACTGCATAAAGATGTAAAATATGAGTAAGAACTGAAATTTTATGAAAAGATTGTCTATTTTAAGGTATAGTATTCTATGTATTAGAATATGGTGGTACTATTATTGTTTACAATAGTCCATCATTATATGGCAGTGATGTTGAAAAGTTTTTGATATATAGTATTACAGACAAGTTTTTAAAAATTTCAAGAGTAATTGCACACAATTTACAACGTAATTATAAGCTAGGCAAACACGATAAGATATTCCCAACATCTGTTTTAGTTTTTGTATTAATATACAGGTGAAGAAAAACTTTGTCATAAAGTTTTGCATACTAATAGGGAGCATCGAAACGAGTCGAGAATGTCAATGAACATATGGTCTAGTTTTTGTATTAATATACAGGTGAAGAAAAACTTTATGACAAAGTTTTGCATACTAATAGGGAGCATCGAAACGAGTCGAGAATGTCAATGAACATATGGTCTAAACCAGTACTTGTCAAAGTGTGGGTCATGTAACAAAATTTTGGGGTCGCAGAAATTTCAGCAAATGTTTTAATTCGTATTCCTAGTTTATGTACCTCTACACTCAGGATCGTGAAAATATTTTCTCAGGTAAAAGATGTCACCAAGTGGAAAAGTTTGAGAAGTGCTGGTCTAAACTGTAGGACTTTGAGTTAGGATTCTTTAAAACTAATCAATCGCAATTGAGCACAAGAAATGCCATTGCCACTCGTGTCACTCTCGATTGTGATTGGCTAGCTCTTTACAACTAACCAATTGCAATCCGAACATGCAAAGCGTCCTAACTCAAAAACGGTGCCGTTTAGAACATATGCTCATTGAGATTTTTGATTTGTTTCAACGCCTGCTATCAGTATACAAAATTTTACAACAGAGTTTTTCTTCACCCTATATATATTTATAACATTGAAGGCTTGATTTAAATTTCATCAAATTATTGAACAAACTAACTTTGACTTCCTGAAGAAATTACTTTAATATATTTTCATAAAATATTTTATAAATATGGAGAGAACCATTATTTAATAAGAAATGTATCCAATATTTTTCTTCTTTAAAGAACAAAACAACTGAGAGCATTTTGCTTTACCAACTCTTTAAAAGCAAAAGTTATCATGAAACAAAGATTTTTGTGTTTAGTGCATATACTCGAGTATAAGTCGACCATTACTTTTGGCCTCTGGAATATATACTTGTATAAGACAATATTAGAGAATCGAGATATGAATTGATTATTCATTCAAGTAAAGTTAAATTAATGAAATATTTTATATTAAAAGAAAGACTCTGTTTACAGATACTTTAATATTAAATGTTTAAAATTTCTCGACTTATATCCAACTATAATGCTCTTGGAATGGGACTAAGGCACCAGATTAATATATGTAAGATGTTAGTTCTCTATGCACATTAACTATAAATGTTCTTTACTTGCTTTCTCTTAAACTATTTTCAACTGTTTAAGTATAATACAAATATATTATTAAATTGCTTTCTTTTACAGCATTGATAACAAATTTGAATTCTATCTAGTCTCAATTACTTTTATACCAGAGCATGCCGGAGAATAAAACACTGAAAAATACGCTGGACCAAAATATCCTCCAAATCCCTCTGTGCTTTCAAGAGATTATTCAAAAATAAATATGGCAACAAGTTCATTCAACTTGTGGTAGAACAAATATCAACAAACAGATAAACATTTTAATTGTAGTTAATGAATTATACTGTTCATATTAGAGACAATAAATATCACAGTTATGCATGCTCTAGTTTAGACAACTCTACAATAGCATAGAGAAAATGCCATTTGAACAAAATTAGGTATCATATTTCAGTATTTTCCACTGCCTACTGAATCTGTTATTCCTCGTGTTTACACAACTATTAATACCATTTAGCATTCTTTATTGTATTGAATTTAATTGCATTCAAAGAAATTCTCAATACATGCAATTATTTATGACAGACACCAACAAGAGTTTTGCAATAATGGTGGAATGCTTCTAATGATGATGCATATCATAGAGTGGCACAAAATTTCTTTCAGGTAGATGGCTTTACGATAAAATAATTGCATGCCATCTGAAAACCTGATCCATTATATTAAGAGTTTTCATGATGGGTTTTGATCTAGTTAACTGAATTCTATATTTACCAACACTTATAATGGATTATGTTTGTAGTTGACTCTGAAATGATCATGTCCCTTGTAAGATTTGATGGCATAACCAATCCACTGCATATACATAAAAAAAAATGATCAAAATAATACTATAGACTATGAAAATATACTTAAAAACATATTTATAAATTATAATAGTGATGATATAAGAATTAGATTTAACAATTTTTATGGATAATGTAACATTACCAGAAAAGTGTGTGTGTGTATATATATATATATATATATATATATATACAGGGTGTTCCTAAAGTCCACCGACAAACTTTCATTAAAAAAAATGACCAAAATAATACTAAAATATGAAAATATACTTAAAAACATATAAATTATAATAGTGATGATATAAGAATTAGATTTAACAATTTTTATGGATAATGTAACATTACCAGAAAAGTGTATATATATACAGGGTGTTCCTAAAGTCCACCGACAAACTTCCACGGAAGGTTCTACTCATGAAAATAAAAAAAAAATTGTCCGATGAACACAGTGTTGGAAATGCATTGTAAGGATTGGTGGAGAAAATTGTTAATTAAAATTAAAAAAGGATTACCTGGTCGAATAAAAAAATTGTCCTATGAACACAGTGTCGGAAATGAATTGTAAGGATTGGTGGAGAAAATTGTTAATTAAAATTAAAAAAGGATTACCTGGTCGAGCGGATGGTTGGAGGGGGTGTGGCTGGACTTGTGTACGATGTTCTCCGGAGGCTTATGTCATCATGTTGAAATTTCGTTTGTATAACGGTGGATATGTTATTAATAATATTTGTAAAGAGGTTAAAAGATTAATATTTTGTTTTCTTATGATACTTGAATTAATTGAAACAATAATATGTTCATTGCGTAATGCAAATTTGTACGTGAAGTATATGATAAAAGGTTGGACACCAGAGGGCCTTTTGTCCCACTTGGAGATTGGTGCTTGTAGCGTTTGTGACATAACTATTGGAATTGGTTGATTTGGATTTTATGAACAAACACTTTGTTTGTTCATAAAATCGTATGATTTTTATGTATGGAATTTTAGACATCCAGCGGGACTACGTGAAGTATGTGATAAAAGGTTGGACACCAGAGGGCCTTTTGTCCCGCTTAGAGATTGGTGCTTGTAGCGTTTGTGACATAACTATTGGAATTGGTCGGCCAAAGTGTTTGTTCATAAAATCGTATGATTTTTATGTATGGAATTTTAGACATCCAGCGGGACATTTCAGGTTGTATTATAATATTAATCTTTTCTTTTGTTAAGTGTAATAAAAGTTTTCAACTAATTGAAATTATGGAGTCGTTTGTAAATTTAATAACTAACGTATTAGAATGGATTGAAAGACGAGAATTTCATTACAATTTTAACTTTAGTACGTCTTTAAGGAGAGAAACTCCTCAGGAACGGTCGGGACAGAACCGAGAAGTTCCGGTCGTAGTACCGGACTTCTCAGCATATTTAATGGATTATAGCTTTTCTCTAAAACGGAACTATTTTAGTAATACTTCGCTGTATTGAATAATCATAAGTAACTGAAATCGCATTATTAAAATACTTCTCAAGACAATTAATGTACGGTATTTTTAAAAGATAATTTATTCTGAAAAGTTATCTTTAGAGATGTGATATTTTACCTAGAATGTAAATTTTGCACAATTTACAATCTGTCATGGGATAGTGTGAGGCCCGCCGGTGTGCACGTGAGACCCGAGGATGAAATTGACAGTTCCAATGACCGTTTCCATAATCAATGGATTGGCAGAGGTGGTCCTGTTGCACGGGCTGCGAGATCCCCGGATTTAAATCCATTGGACTTTTATCTTTGGGGTCATTCTGAAAGGCCTAGTGTATCATTCCGAAGTGTCTACGTCCGATGAACTCCGAGAAAGAATTATGAATGGGTTTACAGACATTAAGAACATGCCCGAGATTTGTCAAAGAGTTAGACTCTCATTTTCAAAACGTTTACAAGCCTGTATCGAGTCTGATGGAGGGCATTTCGAACATTTACTGTGATGCCCTCCTGCAGATCTGATGGAGGGCATTTTGAACATTGATGCCCTCCTGCAGCTTTATTGTTATTGTTCAGTTTTACTAAAATATGTAAAAAATAAGTGAATAAACTCTTTAATAAAACGACCTATAACCTCGTAACATTGCTAACAACATTTTTAAGTTTCAATAGCCAGCACATACATATATCCCGATTGGATGAATGATCAAAGTACCCTTGTATGCAGCATAGAAAATTGAACAAGAGTGAACTTCAGTGTAAAGACACAGTGTTTAGCCATATAGCTAAAGTAACATCAGCATCAATACACTAACATATTTACATCGCATTTTCACAAGTAGAACCTGCCCTGAAAGTTTGTCAGTGGACTTTAGGAACACCCTGTATATATATATAGTCATACCTCACCTTACGTCGTTAATTCGTTCCAAGACTTGTGACTTAAAGTCAAAAAAATGATGTATATCGAATAAACTCTTTAATAAAACGACCTAGACCCTCTAAAATAACCTCGTAACATTGCTAACAACATTTTTAAGTTTCCAAATAAATTATATAAGTTTCAATAGCCAGCACATACATATATCCCGATTGGATGAATGATCAAAGTACCCTTGTATGCAGCATAGAAAATTGAACTTCAGTGTAAAGACACAGCATTTAGCCATATAGCTAAAGTAACATCAGCATCAATACACTAACATATTTACATCGCATTTTATGCTTGTGAGACTCACCAAGAAACTTCATTAAAAACTATTGATTAAAATATATGTATACAAATACAGGGTCCGGCAAAAAGATCTGAGGGTTTTTAATTAAAAATAACGAACTTATTACAAAACCTTTAAACATGTTTATTTATGCAACATATTGGGGTACATGTGCCATTTAACAGACAGTAACACAAACCTTGAAAACAAAGTCTTAGGTTGTGAAGATGACGTCATCCAAGTGGTGTCCATTTCTCGCCTTGGACTCTTCAAGTCTCCTGCCGAAGCTGTCAAAAACACGCCCCAACATTTGCTGTGGTATGGCAGCGATTTCCGTGCGTATGGCCCGTTTAAGATCGCTCAACATGCGAGATTTGTTTACATACACCCTCGATTTCAGGTACCCCACAAGAAGAAATCACAAACACAGATCTGGGGAACGGGCGGGCCAAGCAATGTTACCATTACGAGAAATTAGGCGACCAGGGAACTTTACCCTTAAAAA